>VDFB02115590.1:0-75654 GCA_007258455.2 Sequoia sempervirens | reverse complement strand
AAACATTTTTGGGAGCAGGCCAATCTATAATAGCTTGGATCTTTGAGGAATTCATAGTGATGCCTCCTCTAGAGATCACATGCCCCAAGTATTTCACTTCAGACTTATAAAATTTGCACTTTTCCAAGTTTACAAACAACTGGTTTTCTCTCAAGCATTGCAACACCAACTTCAGGTGTTCCTCATGCTCCTCCATGGATGTAGAGTAGATAAGTATGTCATCGAGAAACATGAGCACAAAACTGTCTAGATAGGTCTAGAAAACACCATTCATTAAGCTCATGAAAATTGAGGGTGCATTAGTTAACCCAAATGGAATGATAGTAAATTCATAATGTCCATACCAGGTAATAAATGTAGTTTTGTGAATATCCTCCTCAGTAATCCGCAATTGATGGTATCCTGATTTGAGGTCAATTTTAGAGAACACCTTTTCTCCCTTGATCGAGTCAAACAAATCATCAATCCTCGGCAAGGGGTAGCAATTCTTCACTGTCACCTTGTTCAATTGCATGTAATCAATACACAGACAGAGTGAACCATTCTTCTTTTTCACAAAAATGACCGGTGCTCCCCAAGGGTAAACACTAGGATGGACAAACCCCTATTCGAGCAATTCTTCCAACAACAACTAGAGTTCTTCAAGCTCCTAAGTTGTCATCCTATAAGGAGTCATAGAGATAGGCTTAGCTCCTGGAACAAGATCAATTCAAAAGTTGATGTCATGCTTAGGTGGCATCCTAGGTATCTCACTCGAAAACACATCAGAAAACTCCTTTAGGAGAGGATAATCATCCTAAGTTATCTCTCAACTCTCCTCCATATCCAGGTCACTAACTGAGATAGTGAACAACTGACACCCTTGACAGAAACACCTCTTCAACTGCATTGTAGAGATAATCCTCAAGGAGATAGGCTTTTGAATGCCAACAATTTCAACCTCACCTCTAGAATCATCCTGACAACGAACAGACTTACGATGACAATCAATTGTCACCTGGTGTGCACTCAACCAATCCATCCCCCATATGACATCATAAGAACCTAGGGAAGAATCTAAAGATCCACCAAAGTCACAATTGAACCAAACTCCAACTTACATCCTGGAACAAGAGACTCCATCGACACTTTTTCCCTAGAAGCTAGTTCAACACACCACTTAATGCCTTGCTTTGTCACAACCAGATTACAACACTTAACAACTGTAGGGGAAATAAAGGAATCTAATGCACCATAATCAAAAAGTATAGAAATAAGAGTGCCCTGCAACAAACCTGATACCTCCACCACAGTTCTTTGGTGATCGGTCTAACGATTATCCACTGCAGCAAAAACCCCATGAGACCTGTCAGCATCTCCAATGGTCGGCTCAAATGTTTTCAGCCTCTGACTAAACCCTATAGTGCTCCTCTACAGAAATTGTCTAGAAAAATGTCCCTGCTGCCCACAACTAAAACACCCAGTACCATGGCCAAACCCTCTGACACTAGACAGAACATTATACTGTTGATAGCTACCATGGCTAGGTGCAGGCTATGAGGACTATGTTGGCTGCTCAACCGAATTATGCTACGATCTCTGCCAATGATGGTTCCTCCTAGACTAAAATCTATTGCTCTAATGAGACTGTGAGGGCTTATTCTTTGACTAAAACTGTTGTTGTCCACCCTTAGCGAGTGTAGAATGAGCCTTGGAAGGACATAAAGCCTAAGACTACCCACCACATGAACCACCACCTATAGCAGGAGTACTATCAATCTGAACTCCAACGTGACCTCCTAAAGCCAAGGTCAAATTCTCCTCCATAAGGCCAGCTTTCTCAATAGCAACCTCCATTTTCTTCAGCTCGAAGACTCAGACATCCCCACTAATCCTGGCATTTACACCTCTGACAAAATGCTATACTAGCATAGCCTCATCATTAGCAATTTCGACATACTGCTTGCGACGCTCATACTGCTATACGGACATTTCCATCCACCTCAAGTCATGGAATTCATCTGTCCAATGCTGCCTCTAGTGATCAGATAAGAAATGGGCCCTAAATTGTTCTAAGAACAATTCCCATGTCACTAAACCGATGTCAAGGTGTAATTTTTGTTCTTCCAGTCGCCACCATGTGGATGCAAATCCTCTGAGGTGCATGATGGCACACCTTGCCCTAGTATTACTACCATAGGGATGCATAACAAAGCATCGATCCAAATCAATAAGCCAAGTTTCAGCTTCCAAACCTTCACTAGAGCCATCATAAATAGAAGGATGTTCCCTAAAGAGATCTCTCATATTTCCAACGTCCACTACATCTTGATCTATCAGTATCTCATTCCTCCTCAGCGACCACTCTCTCTCTCTCTGATCACCCACTGCTCATCCTACCTAGGACCCAGATGACCAAGAACATCTTCCAACAACTAATGCAACTACTCACTACCCTAGATTTGTTTCTTTGGATTAGGGCCTCCACCTGGAGCTTTGTTTTACGAACCCTGATTTTCCTCTTGCTCTTAGTCATGGGAGCTATGAGGTGGAGAATTATGAAGGCCAGCTTTGTGACCACCATGGCCACAGCCGCAACCACGACAATGTCCCTGACCCCTAGGCATGTGATTCTGCACAACAAGAAAGGGATTACATAAGTTCAAATTTACATAGCAAGATTAACATAATGGATTTACTTAACCTATAGTACATGGTAGTGTTGTTAACTTGGCTCTAATACCAAGTTGTAACACCCTACCATGCAAACCCCATAGGACAACTACAACAAATACAAAATAAATATTTTTTGAAAATAAAAATTACACAATGCAACAAATAAAAATTTATACAACATAGATATAACATAAAGCATTAACCTAATTCTATGGGGTACATGGTGTGTTACTTAAATGAACCCAACAATTAATGATAAACGTTACTAAATAAAGTGGAAGAAAGAAATGAGAATAAAACATGATATAAGTACAACAAGTATAAGATATAAATTCATAAACATAAATCACATAATACTATATTCATCTTCAGAGTTTAAAGTTACAAATGTGGAATATATCTCCACATATACAACACATTATAAAATCAGAGTTACATTACAAGGCCACTTCCCTTATAACATTGGGAAGGGTACAATCAATAATACAAAAGTACAATAATGCATGAGAACTCTTCATAGGTAATATATTCTCCGTGTGAGCTCTAAGATCATTGCAACTGCATCCTCGCCACGATCACAACTAGGGACCCAATGGGTGCATTGCACATTTCCACCCGACCGTGTGGACTCGAAGGAACACCCCACATGCAAGGAGTCGATAAGAAAGAACCCTCATCCACAAACTCAAACATAAAGGACACACATCACAAGACTCAAGCCAATGAACAACATAAACATCAACAGTAAATAAACAACTCAACAACTCAAACAACTCCAGAGGCACAAGAACAAGGGAAACAAAGGGGCATAATGGGAGAGTGTCATCGCATAGCCTTCATGGATTCACCAGACTACCTATAATCTAGGAGCCACCTCCATCTATGGTTAACCAGACATCCTGTTTCAAGGTGTCACCCGTGTCACCCCATAGGGTGACTCATGCACAGCCATCTACCTTTCATGAAGACAAGGTAGTGACCTTACCGACCAGGTCTTCCCACCTGCCCTTAGCCTTTGGGAGCGATAACAACAGGGGTGAGGTGTATATTTTTATCTTGTTATGTGATAACTAACCCAACCCACTAAGTAAACTAATTAGGTTTTCTCTTAATTAGGAAACTCTTTCAAGGGTGACTACATGTACACTGGCCCCAAGAAGAGCCAATCTCCCCTATGGCTGCCCAAAAACCAAAACCAAGAAATAGGTACCACAATGTTCAACCAAAAGAATCATAACTCACAACAGGGTACCACCCACAATTTCCCACATGGTATCAACATGAACCAAAAAGATGCAACCATAGAAATTCATTCACACTTTCCCTAACCTCTGGAGATAACGCTAATCCATACAAGAACAAAGTAAAATATCACATCCAATTAAATAACACCATATCATTAACTATAAGGAATTTAAATAATAAATCATCCAATTCTGAATCAAATAACCATTTTCATCAATTAAAAATCAAAGTAAGGAAATGCACTAATACTTATATTTATCCCAAACACAATAATCAATTTAATAAATATCTTCCTACACTTAAATAATTCATTTATTAAATATCTAAGTCTATAAAGTTGCTAAAAAGCTAATTAAAAAGAAGCAATGATAATTCCATGATTTATCTAAACATAATAAAATATTTTTTATTTTATTTTTAAATTAAAGATACTAACTAAATTTCTTAAAAACCAATTATAAATCATTCACTAATTTCTTTTTCTTTTAACTATATTTTATTTTCTTATTTTAAATCTTTTCCACATAGAATATTCTAAATTCCAATTTTTCTAAGATAATGGAAATCTAATCTTTATTTTAAAAATTAGTTCACAGTAAAAAGCAGATTTAAGATTTTAATCTTCTGAGTTAAAAAATCTGATTATAATATTTATTTATTTTAAACAACTATTCTGATATATCACAGTACAGTTTAAAACTGGAAAATAATGAAATCAAATTCTATAGTATATTTTAAATCACAAATTTCATTTTCCTTGGATTCTAAATATAGCTTAAATTAAAAGGCATTTTCAAACAGAATTTACAAATAACATTTTTCCCCTTTTTATATATTTTTTTTCTAAAAACTACAGAACATAATAAAATATCATATATATGTTTGTTTTATCCAACAATTTTCCCATGAAAGAAATACAGTGACAAAAGAGAAGTGTAAAAATTTCTAGAGTGCTTAAATAGGGAAAATACAGGGAACGAAAGGGTTCTCAAACGAGAGATTTTTAGAGGTTTAAAGCTAAGAAGATTCCAAAGATAGAGGGAAACAAGATTTCAACAGGAATTCCAGAATGAAAATTACAGAGAGGAAGGAGAAATCTACAAACAAGAAGAAATAATTACAGAGAATGAGATTTTCCCAAACACAGACAGAAAACATATTTTCTCTTTCAAACAAAATTTTCTTTCTCCTTTTAAAAACTAAATCTACAAAGATCAAATTATGAAATTCAAATTACTCAGAGTCCTACGCAACGCTCGATTCGAGGACGAAATGATGCGCAACTCCAGCCAGATGCAATCTTCCATAATCGAGAGAGTCAAAACCCCAACAACAATGAATTCGACAACAAAACCCAGTGCAAGCCAAAAATCAAATCTTCTCAGATCAAATTGACAAAAAACCACACAGATTACTAATCCTCAAAAAATTGTCAACAATTTTTTTGAGTTGCAAACATTTTTTTCATTTTTTCATTTCCTCCCTCTTGCTTTTTCGAAAAAACAATATTTTGAAATATACTTTTTCCAAAAAACCCAAATCAGAAGTTGTCATAAATTTTCCAACAACTTTCCCATGCAAATTCCACTTAACCCACCATTTCTGCCATTTTCCAATTTTGGAAGAAGAATCTTCCATAATTAATTTACACCAAAAAAATATGCCTTTTAAATATTTTAATTTCATTTTAATAAAATTAATTTTTGAAAAATAAACAATTAATTAATAATAATTTTAAACAACATTTCACTTAAATTATAATTGAAGTTTAAAATTTATTTTATTAAATCACCTTTTTCTAATTAAAACAAATAAGATAATGATTTCCTTAACTTTATTTCTTTTAAAAATAAACCATAATAATTTATCTAACTATTTATTTAATTTAATGATTTAAATTAAAAGATAGCTTCACATTTTAAAATAACAATAAAAGTGCTAATGTACACAATAATTTTCCAAAGTATTAATATCATAAGCAATATTGAACCTTTCGTTAATTTAATATTTTGTACCATAGACTAACATTTAATTTAAATCATAAAGCACTAGACCAAGCCATAAACACTTATAAAACTTATGAAATAAAATGATTTAATTAACAACCATACCCACACAAACGAACTATGGACACAACATGAATAATCCCTGGACCAACCACTGACATAGGTGAGGGTACTTTCTTACCAACTCCCTAACCACATCAACCATTGGGTCTGTAGGATGCACTCAAACGCGACAATGCGGGTGGACTTGGCACCCGGTACTTGCATTCCTACATAACACAAAAGATCGAACAACATATACATGTGCAAATAATTCATAGTCGAACATTTTGTGAAGGGAGTTACAGTGAGGCAAGGCGCTCATGGATGAGCGATGCCACCCTGTCTCCTTCACCTGAATCAAATACAGTAAACATAATCTAGGCATCACATCATCAAAATAACTCACAAAGTAACATCATCATAACATGAGTATCCCACACATATGTCCAACTATCATAAGAAAATAAGCATAACTGTCCGCTATGCCCAACACATGGTGGAAAATCTGTCAAACAAAGTATCAAATATGCATCATAACATAACCATAAATCACACTGAAGCAAAATGCACACACGAAAGCAGTATTAGAGTATCAAAACATGAGAGGCACTACAAAAGGTGGCATTACCTAAGGAAAAGTGTTGGTTTTAGAGCCTATACATGTGGAGCATCATTATGGATTTGCTACTCATGGTCTGAAAACTAGGAAGTGGCAAGGTTGTGTTGTGTTCCTTCACCTAGATATATAGTCATCAACTAGTATGGGTTCACACTAGAAACAACTATACCCTATAATAACTATGATCATGTAGTTTATGGTGCCCTAGTACCCTTAAATATGATATGTACCAATAGACATCGAATCTTAAATAAACCCTTGAAAATTTATGAAAATATTTCTTTGTACCCTTAGATTCTACATGTGCCAAGGATGATCCCTGCGCTATGAATCCTTCTTGAATATGTTGATTAAATATTAGAGAGTATTCTTTGTAGGATAGTATAATCCATACGGCCAAGGGAATTTTTTTTATTGATGGCTACCATCCAAGTTGTCTAACTTGGATAATTTAATAGCCAATTCTTAGGCTTTTAGACTTTCTAGATGTAATGGTAGGGTTGATTTTTCCCCAAAAAGCTCCAAATGATGAGTGATCTACAAATGCCCAATAGAAAACCTTCCTTTAAACCCTTATAGATCTAACCTCCTATGTCTAATTTAGATGCAACAAAAAAAAAATTACATAATGGATTGTGGAAACTTGATATCATTAAAAAATAAAACTTTTTTAAAAATTCTTTGGACTCAATTGCGAGCTTAGATTTACTCTACAAATATTCTAGAACAACAAGTATAATACAAGACCACAAAAGGAACCTCCTAAACCTAATATTTCTATCAAGTTTTAATAATTATCTAAAGCATCATTTGATGCCAAAAAAACTACACAATTATTCAAAAAATATATATCTACAACCTATTTTTTTAATAAAATGTAATCCCACAAGGTATGAAACTATATAATATTTGACTATGAAATTAGCCATTGAAGATAAGGAGCTTTAATAAAAGCACAAAAGAGACCCAAAATGAGAGAATAATTCCATTCTATAAAATGATTCTAATGATATATGATTCTAGATTAATTTCTCATATGAGAGCTACAAGTGGGTATATATAAGATACACCATCAAGAGGAAAGAATGCATACAACCAATGTGGGATAAAGGAGATTGATTCATATGTACATATAAAATATCTCCACCAAACTAGGAAAATACAAATCACATGATACAAATACAACCTACCTAAGTAGATACCCACCTAATCAAGATTACACTATCATAAGTGCATATAATACAACAAAACAACTAACTAAATACAAAAAAAATTGCATTGACAATAGCCCTTTATCCTTTTGAATATTTTGGCTCATTTGAGAAAGTTCATGCTTCAACTATATCCTTGTTTCAACTATCTTACCTTAAATCTACAAAATGTGCCTCTATCAATTCATGTTTAATTCTTGTGAGAGCGTCTTAATCATAAAAGTGAAAATTGATGCTTATTATTTTGTTCCTTTAAAGAAAGCCCATTCATTGTTCCTACTTTACAATTAAACTAAAACAATTAAACAAAACTCAAAAAAATTATAAAAAATAAAAGACCTGGCCTTTTCTAAGCCCACTTTGACCTAAAAATTGTGAAATTAGTCAATTAGTGTATGGAATACATACATGATACAAATCCATGGCCAAGATTGTTCATATAATCTTAAAACCTCTTCTACAATTTCTTAGCCGTTGATTCAACATATTCACCAACTTTTTCTCATCTAAAGAACGCCAGAGTGGTGGGCTGCACCAGCACTGGATGTATACTTTCTGGGTTGTACTAATTCCAACAGCAAAATTCCATCTGAACAACCGTTATAAGAAGATATTTTAATTTTGGAGGTATGGTATCTTTCTATGACATGTAAAAGGTAATCATCATGTGTTGGAATTGCATTGCTGATAATGGCAATGAGCTTTCAATGGAAGAATATATGAGTAATCGCCAACCTGGCTCATGGTCCACTAAATTGCCTGAATACGTGTTGAAAAGGTGATGTCTTGACAGGTTCTCTTTAAATCATTATATTCTGAAAAATGCACTGCTTTTATAAAATTGATGTGCTGCTCAACCAACAGGCATAATTTTTAATGTAATTTAGATTGATAGATTTTGAGTAATTTTTAATGTAGGTTAGATTGATAGATTTGAGTAAGAATCATTTTTTAAATTATTCTTGTTGTTTATACACTATTAATGAGAACACAATGACATTCCTCTCTTTATATTAAAGAGATGGAATATTTTTTTAATTATTTCAAAGGTAATATTTTTTTATCATTGGTAATCAATATTGTATGCAAGCAGTCTTTTTTTTGTTTTTTAGTGTTAGAAACTTATTATCTTTCATGTAAATATAACATTAATATGTGAAGGTGGGGTATTACTTATGTCATTTTTAAGAGATAGTTGGTACACGTACCTTGAGTTATCAAAAATTATAATTAACAAAGTTCAAATCTTACCTTTGTATTTCTTTGTATTATAAGAAAAGTTATAAATATCATATCTTTTGATGTCTCACTAAATTGAAAGTATATAAAAATATATCATATCTTTTGATGCCTTACAAATATCTTCATTTTGTAAACCTTCATGAGGTCACCTCATACTTAATTATGTAGAAGAAAGAAAGTGAATGAAAGAAGCAATCTTTCAAGTGCAAATCATTATGGAATAATAGCCTTTGGCTAGATGTTGGTCAAGATTAAACATCTCTTGGAAGAAGTGAGCTAAGAATCTTTGATCCTTATAAGTCATGAAGGTCTACAAAGACTTATATGAGTCTCCAATGAGGAAAAAAATCACCTTCTAATCTCAAAGTAAGCATAGCATATAAAAATAAAATAATCATTAATTTCAAGGTCCACCAAACAAATTTAGCAAATATGATGCACCTAAGGAAGATAGTGATCAGTTATTATGTAGAGAAGATGTGAACAAACTTTAAAGTATGTCAAAGGGATCTTCAAACTACATTACAATTGGAGCTTAGTGTAGCTTGGAGATTAACGATCTCATATAATCAAAGTGAAGATATGTATTGTATTAGTGTGGAATTTTCAAGGAAAGGGGTTTCCAAGGCTCAAGCCATTTGGAGTGTAGGTAGGTTATATAGATCTCTTTTTTGATACCCTTTATTTTCATGTTTATACAAAAATATTATACATTAATTTTAAAAACATGCCAAGGAATTATATTTGTGCAAATGCCTATAATTCCAAATAGAGTAAAAGCACTCACACACTAGCTAGAGTATATTTTTATTTATATTATTTGTGTGAAAACACATAAGTGAGTTTGAATTTTGGACCAACCAGTCACTTGCAAGGGAAATCTCAATCTATTGCATTGTGCTTTCATTAAGGATATTAGGGTTTTGAATCAATTGACTTTCAATTTAAAATATGTTTGGGTGAACATATTGTGATCAAAGGTAACTTGATCAAACCTGTATCCACCACTTCTTCTCATATCAAAATGATATTTTTTTTCTAAACAAAACAATCAATTTCACATCATGTGTAAAAGGTTCAAAATTTGCTTTTTAGAAAAACTAGCATAATATTTTTTATTACTATTATAATTTTTATTTAATTATAAGAAATGCAGGTCCATTATAAAAGGGTTTATATTTGAGACATTAGGAAACATAGCAAATTAGGTCCAAAAAATGTTACTCTAAACTCTAATGTAGTTGTTTCAAAAAAATAATTTAATAAATAAACAAAGAGAAATTTATTATGGTAAAATTCAAGTCTAAATTTACATTCATACCAATTAAAAAGTATTGGAGTTGCTGATTTAATTCCAAAAAATCTTGGAAATATTTTATTTGTAGTTAAATTTGTTTGTTTTTATTATAAAAGCAGGAAAAGGGCCCCGATCAATCACTAAATTTTTTTGTTATGGTAAAATATCAATCACTATAAAATAATTAAAAAATCATTTAATTTTTTTATGAAAATTAACCAAAAATGTTAGAATTTATTAAAAAATAGAAATTATAATTGAATCTACACAAAAATGACACAAATCATTACTTTACATTATCTTTATATTTTGATAATTCATTCAATATAGTTAATATTTTGATAGTTTATTCAATATAGTTAATAAAATGTTTCAAATATTGAAAACTACTAAATTTTATGGTTCAATAAAGGTGAATAGTGGAACACATTATTGTGCTTTCACCTAGTTACATACAAAATTTGAATGTTTAGTATAGACATCTAAAGAAATTAGTTGAATTATTGATCATTCATCTAATCCCATGTACAATAGTTACCACTTGAAATATCACCCAAAACTAAGTGTGGTAGTACCAAATTCAATGAGAATAAAGCCTTAAGGAACATAGACTTTAGCTTGAATATGCTTGATAACAAGGAGATAACCACTCTTTAAAATTTAATTTTGGTTAGATTTTCTAAGGTAATGTCCCCTAGGTTTAAACTCATATAGAAGGGTAAGTGTACTAATTAAAAGTGGTGAATCTTAGTTGGAAGCATTGTTTATCTAGAGTAGTGAGGACACCATTCCCTTTGCTTATGCTAAGATTAGTAACTAGTAAAAAACTAAAATGAGGCTTAGAAAAAGGATGATGAAACATACATAGTTATTTATGTAATTTCTAATAAACATCAAAGATAAATATATATTTAATATAATTCTTTGTCATTTTTTACTAACCACCCAAAATTTAATGTTCATTTATACAATCTTCTATAAATTTGTATAATTATAAGTATGATAACTTATCTTCTCTAAATAGATATCATTATAGAGAAAATATAATTCCCAAAGCTTAAATTTGATGGTTAAATTGTCATATTTAAGTTAACCATAAATACAATCAATATTTTTAAGATTGTATTTGTATGAATAGTAAAAAAATTGTTGAAACATAAAATATTGTAATTGATTATAATCAAGATATATATTAGTCCTTTGATGTTTCTTACCTTCATCATAAACCATTCCAACAAATAATTTTTTGATAGATGGGCCAACTATAAAATTTCTCCCCTAGTGGAAAGTATTCCCAACTTTAAGTGAGGAACTTACAACATTAAGACTCTTAATTATGCTCAAGTCTTAAATAACATACTAATATAATTATATTGATAATGCAACTTATAGTATGCTTCACTCATCCAAGATATGTAAAATGGATTAGCCATTCTCTTTACTATGTTTGTCTAACTATGCATATCTAAAGAAGACACATGTTGCAAATGTGTAGATACTTGAAATTACATTCTAGTCTATGAACTAGCATTTTAACACTAATATTCGTCTTTTCCTAATGATTAAATAATGTTCAATTGTTTAATTATTGTCTAAAATCATATTTTCACTATTAATTACATGACTTTATTTTAATTAATTAATTCATTTTGATTAGTCTTCTTGATTAAATAAATAAATCTCATTTGTTCAATTATATTTTTAATTCTTTATTCTTCTTCATTAGTTAAATATATCCTATCTATTTAATTATATCTTTAATTATTTATTCTTCTTCATTAGTTAAATAAATCTCATTTATTTAATTATATCTTAATTTTTTATTCTTCTTGATTAATTAAATAAATCCTATTTATTTGATTATATCTTTAATTCTTTGATGAGGGTCACACCACCCAAAACCCATAGAAATCACAATAACAGATAATAACACAGAAGATGTGAGACAAAAAAATGATTCACTTTTAATTATTTTTAGAAAATGAAATTACAAATTCAAAGCTTACATGCTACAGCCTCATGGGTTTGATTTATTACAACAAAATCAACTCTGAAAAGAAAAACTACTATTCAAAGCCACCATTGGCACTACCAGGACCACCTTCTACAACCCCCACTTAACCCTTTTTATTTTCCCAGCCCTAGAATATTCTAGAAGGTAAAAAT
The DNA here is from genome assembly GCA_007258455.2 of Sequoia sempervirens. Taxonomy (NCBI): domain Eukaryota; kingdom Viridiplantae; phylum Streptophyta; class Pinopsida; order Cupressales; family Cupressaceae; genus Sequoia; species Sequoia sempervirens. Next base: position 63,171 of record VDFB02115590.1, on the reverse strand, counting down.
TTCCCCTTTTTTTTGGCGCCAAAAGTCCTGCCAAATGATTTCTGGCCTAGAAGAATTTTTTATGAAATTCACTTTTTAGAGGACCAAATTTACGGGGCCATAACTTTTGATTTGAGCGTTTGATTCACTATTATTGCATATCGTCAGAAAGCTCTCAATGAGCTCTACAATGCATGAGCCCCCCGTAGGTTAGTTCGGCCACCTTTTGAGCTATTTCGGGGCCTCTAAAGTTTTATATTTGAATTTGAAGCTACATCGGAGAAATTTCCTGAGACAAAAACTTTAATTTCTCCCAAACTGTGCAGGGTATTGAGGTGATTCTTTTGCGACAAGAGATTTTTTTCAGCTCTACTCCTTGGGGTAAATTTTCACATCCATACAAGCCCATTTTGGCTGACTTACTAAAAATAGTAATTGTCTATTTTCTGCTATTTTTTATGCCTAATAGTCTTATACCCCTTGAGTGCCATCATGGGACTCAAAACAACTAAAGGAAATAAAGAAAAAAAAAATTGGGTTATGCAAGATTGGTCTGCACCGTTGGATGCTCCTACATCAGACACCTAGGTTAATTTGAAAAGTGACCCTGCCACTTCTCAAGAGTTAGAGGGAAACCAAGATGGTTAACCTCAACCTCAAACAACCATGATCAATCTTCAACAGTCCTTCCTCTCCATTTCACCAAGTACTCTGCATATTGCCTGTTTCTTGTTCTTCTACCCACATGGCCATCCAGGATTTCTTCTATCACTTCCTTCTCAGAAGTAGGTGCTAGAATTTTTAACTGTTCATTTATCAAACTCCCCTCTATATCACCTTCATGATACTCTTTCAAATTAGCAATGTTGAACACAGGAGAAATGTTTAATCCACTATGCAACTCTACCTCATAAGCATTTCCCAAATCATGCTTCTTCAAGATCTTGCATGGTCCAAGCTTCTTCATCTTTAACTTGTTGTATGTACCAACTAGAAACCTTTCCTTTCACAAATGAACCATGACTTCATCTCCTACCTGGAACTCCTTAACCTCCTTTTCTAATCTGCTTGAGCCTTATATTGTGAGTTCATCTTATTGATATGTTTCTTCACCTCTTTGTGCAAATTCTTCAGGTGCTTAGCAAAATATTCAACCTCAACACTACTCTTCTCCCCCTTATCCATCTTTCTCAATTCAGAATCAGTTCTTGGACTACTCCCATATACAATCTGGAATGGTGATTTACCAGTGCTCCTGTTGACAAAATTGTTGTATGAAAATTATGACTATGGTATAATCAAATCTCATCCCTTGGGCTTAGCTCTGATTAATCATCTTAGCAGGTTGCCCAAACTCCTATTCACCACCTCTGCTTTTCCATCAGTCTATGGATGGTGTTTAGAGATGAACTTCAAATCTATCTTCAACTTCTTCCATAATGTCCTCCAGAAATAACCAACAAATTTGGTATCTTTGTCTGAAACTATACTCTTTGGTAGACCATGTAGTCTCACCACCTCTTTGAAAAACAACTCTACAACATGAACAACATCACCAGTTTTATGACACAGAATGAAATGTTCCATCTTTGAAAATCTATCCACCATCACAAATATGGAATCATGCCCTCTCTATGTCCTTGGTAATCAAAGAACAAAATCCATGCTAATATCCTCCCATGCCCTCTCAGGTACAATTAATGGCTGATACAATCCAGTATTATGACTTGTTCCTTTCGCCATCTGACATTCTCTACAACTTTGTACAAATTTTTTCACATATTTTTGTAACTATGGCCAATAATAATTCTCATTGATAAGAGCAATGGTCTATCTTGACCAAAATGTCTAGCTAATCCTCCACTATGCTTCTCCTTGATTAGATTCTCTCTCATAGAACTCCTTGGAACACACAATTGGCTTCCTCTAAACAACATCCCATCTTGGATTAAGAAATCCAACCATCTTGTCCTATCCAATGTAACAAGTTCCAAACAAGCCTTCCAAGCTTTTGTAAAGTCTAGATCTTCTAGATACAAACTCTTGAGTTCATTGAACCCAACAACCTCTATATTCATTTCTATCAACAAATTTTTCCTTCTACTCAAGGAATTTGCAACTCTATTTGACCTTCCACTCCTATGCTTCAAAACAAAAGTATAACTCTGCAAAAACTCAACCCATTTCAAGTGCCTTTGATTCAACTTTCCTTGACTATTGAGTTACTACAAAGCCTGGTGATCAATATATAAAACAAATTATTTTGGCAACAAATAGTGTCTCCATTTCTTCAAAGCCTAAACTATAGCATAAAACTCTTGATCATAGATATAATATTTCTTCTTAGCATCATTTAACTTCTCATTAAAATAGGCAACATGCTTACCTTCTTGACTCAAAACAACTCCTATGGAAATGCCACTAGCATCACAATCTACCTGAAAAACCTTATTGAAATCTAGAAGTGCCAAAATAGGCTACTCAGTAACTTTCTTCTTCAGCATGTCAAAAATTTTGGCTGCTCCTGTAGTCCACTTAAACTCTTTTCTATCCCCCCTCATTGCTTCAGCCAGAGGTGCACAAATACTACTAAAATTCTTAATATTTTTTTTGTAAAAGCTTGCTAGACCATAAAATGATCTTACCTCTGTAACACTCCTTGGAGTAGGCCATTCAATGATAGCTCTCACCTTCTCTGGATCCATTTTGAGACCCTCTACTAAGACAAAAAATCCTAGATACACCAACTCTCTCTTCGCAAAACTACATTTCTTCAAATTAATCAACAACTTCTCCTCCCTTAGCTTCTCAAAAACTCTTCAGATATGCATTAAGTGCTCCTCCAATGTCTTACTGAAAATTAGAATATCATCCAAATAAACAATAACAAATTTTCCTAAATTTTTTTTTAATACCTCATTCATAAGTTGCATAAATGTGCTCGGTGCATTGGTTAGCCCAAAAGGCATGACTAACCACTCATACAAGCCCTCCTTGGTTTTGAAGGTTCTCTTCCATTCATCTCCTTCTCTAATCTAGATTTGGTGATATCCACTCTTCACATCTATCTTTGTGAAGTACTCAGCTCCACTCAAACAATCCATAATGTCATCCATTATTGGCAAGGGGAATATGTACTTGATGGTGATCTTGTTGATGGCTCTAGAATCTATACACATCCACCATTCCCAATCCTTCTTTGGTGTTAGTACTAAAGGTACTACACATGCACTCAAACTCTCTCTAATCAATCCCTTCAGCAACAACTCTTCACTCTCTACTAGAGTCATACGATGAGCTACCTTATTCGGAAAATTGGCTCTAGGAATTAGGTCCATCTAGTGACTAATCTTTCTTATAGGAGGGAAACCTTTAGGTACATTATCAAAAATAATTTTTTGAAACTCATTCAAAAAATCTAAAACCTCTATATGTATCTCAGTACCATCTTCTTTATCAACACTAGGGATCAATGCAAAACACATATGCTCATGCTTCATACCTTCTAGGAACTTTCTTCCATCAACCAAACAAATTCATGCATTACTGCATACCATTTCCTTTCCTCCTTCAAGGGCTTCAACTTATGATGATCCCCATCCTTTGACAAAGAATAGGTATTGGCATGTCCATCATGTATTGCTCGCTGATCAAACTGCCATGGTCTGCCTAACAACATATGACAAACATCCATAGGCATAATATCACATAATACCTCATCATGGTAATTTCCAATCTTGAACTTTACCAGACATTGTTCATTTACCAAGGTTTTATGGTCTTTCTGCAACCAAGCAATCTGGTATGGGTTCAAATGCTTTCTTCTCTCCAACCTCAACTTACTAACCATTTCTTCTGAAACAAGGTGATCAGTACTACCTCCATCAATAATAACATTGCAAACTTTACCTTCACACTTAAATCTGGTACGAAACAAATTCTTCCTTTGAGTTGGTTCATTCTCCTCATTCAACAAGGCTCTTCTCGTAACAAGAACCTCTCCTCTTTCTTCATCCTCAAAATGTGAAGACTCGACATCTTCATTAACATGTGCAACTCATGCATTACTCTCAGGTCTTCTATTTGTCCTTCCTTGATGTTGAGGACACTCATAGGCTATATTTCCTTCTTCTCCACACTGGAAATAGGTTCCACGAAAGCCTCCTCTTCCTGGTCCTCATCTAGATCTTCCCCTTCCTCTTTGGTCTCCATTATTTTGATCACGAGAACGGTAGGTGTTATCTCCTTTCTAGTTTTGGTCGCTACTGGAGCCTTCACCCTTCTTTTGATCTTCATTTCAACCTCCATATGACCATCCACCAGTCTTTCCTCCATGACCTCCACCTCGTTGTTTATTCTCAAACCTCTTGTTCAGTTGTTCTTCAACCTTTAGAGAAAATGGATAAGCATCCTCAATGGTGTTCATTCTTATCAGTTCCAATTCTTCATGTATGCTTGGCTTCAACCCTTTAATATAATGAGCAACTTTCTCTTTATTTGCCTCAGAATGTCCTATCTGAATTAGGGCCTTGTGAAATTCCTCTGTGTATTCTTTCACCATCCTTGTCCCTTGCCTCAAGCTTTGCATCTTCTTGAGTAGCTCCAATTCGTAATCGATTGGAATAAATTGTTTCTTCAATTTTGACACCATTATGTCCCATCTAGAAATTTTATCTTTCACTTATCTTTCTCTTTCTAACTGGACCTCTTTCCACCATATACTGGCATGACCTTTCAATTTTGTCTTTGCAAACCTCACTCTACAAGGATCTTCAATCTCCTCAAACTCAAAAAATTCCTCCATGTCATTGATCCAACCAATCAATTCTTCAAGATTCAGATTTCCACTAAAAGTTGAAACCTTCATTTTAGGTCTCTTCCCAATGCTTGAGATTTCTTGCAGCAATCTTCTTTCTCTAGGATCCATTGGATCCTGCTCTTCCTCTTCCATTTCCTTTTTCATTCCATCTTCACTGTCATCCCTATCTTGATGCACATCTCTTCTTCGAACCTCTTTCTGCAAGGTTTCTAATTGCCTTCTAAGGGCTTTGATTTCATCTTTAGGTGGACCTCCTCCACCCTAACCTCCACCTCTGCCATACTGGGTACGTCTCAGAGGCATCTTGAATTCAACCCACACTCACAGGTCCTGCTACAATTTCCTGACATTCAACACTTCTGTTACAGGCTCAGGAACTCTTTCTCTAATACCACTTGATGAGGGACACACCGCCCAAAACCCACAAAAATCACAATAACAGATAACAAAATAGAAGATGCGAGACAGAAAAATGATTCACTTTTAATTATTTTTAGAAAATGAAATTACAGATTCAAAGCTTACATGCTACAACCTCATGGGCTTGATTTATTACAACAAAATCAGCTCTGAAAAGAAAAACTACTATTTGGAGCCACCATCTGCACTATCAGGACCACCTTCTACAACCCCCACTTAACCCTTTTTATTTTCCTGAATAAAAGCCCTAGAATATTCTAGAAGGTACAAATTTCCCCTGTTTTTTTTTGTGCCAAAATTCCTACCGAATGATTTCTGGCCTGGAAGAATTTTTTATGAAATTCACTTTTTAGAGGACCAACTTCATGGGGCCATAAATTTTGATCTGAGTATCTGATTCGCTATTATTGCATATTGTCGGAAAGCTCTCCACGAGCTCTACGATGCTTGAAGCCACTGTAGGTCAGTTCAGCCACCTTTTGAGCTATTTCGAGGCTTCTAAAGTTTAATATCTAAATTTGAAGCTACATTAGAGAAATTTCTCAAGACAAAAACTTTAATTTATCCCAAACCGTGTAGGGTATTGAGGTGATTCTTTCACGACCGAAAATGTTTTTCAACTCTACTCCTTGGGGTAAATTTTTCACGTCCATATGAGCCTATTTTGGCTGGCTTACTAAAAATAGTAAGTGCCCCCTTTTTGTTATTTTTGACGCCTGACAGTCTTATACCCCTTAAGTGCCATCATGGGACTCAAAACAACTAAAGGAAATAAAGAAAAAAAAAATTGGGTTATTCAAGATTGCTCTGCACTGCTGGATGCTCCTGCATCATTCTTTATTCCTCTTGATGAGTTAAATAATTACTTTAATTGTTTAATTATCCACATTTACACTTCCTAAATTAAGTAACTATTTTAATTATTTAATTATCCTTCTCTCAACATTATCATCATGAATAAATAAAAAAATGTATTTATTTATTTAATACCCACTTACACATTCCTCAAATAATTAATTTAAAATTATTATCCTCTCATGCAAATCTAAATTCATCTTCTAACTAATCCCCCCTTCCACTTCACTTCTCATTTAACTAGTTAACTCTCACATAGTTTGAGTTATCTTCCACAAATAATTTTTAATTATTTATTTAATTATTCATTATGAATTTTCAACTATAATTTTATAATTTTAATTATTTAATTATTCATCTTCCTCTTCCACTATAATTAAATGATTATTTAATTATTCATTAGCTTTTTCTTCTATAGTTAGACAATTGTCTTAATTATTCAATTAGTCATGCACACATCTCTAAATTAAGTGATTATTTTAATTATTTAATTTAGCTAACTTTAGTCATCTTCTAAATAATTAAAATTCTTTTTTTTTTAGGTAAAAGGTATGAGATGCCTATATATTTATATTATATTATAAAAATGGATTACAAAAACTTGTTTTAGATTGCCATATGAAATTGGCATTGTTGTATTAGTCCTATCAAGCCTATTTTATGCCTTCCTAATTACAACTTGCATTACAAAACATTTCCTTTGTTTGATATAAGTCTTTGAATGCAAAAAGACTTTATGAGAAAATAGTTTTGTATCAACCCATTATAAACTTCCTACCCTAAAACTGTAATAGACTAAGTATATGATGTGATATATAAAAACATATTACCCTAAAATTCCCCTAATACCCAAATATTGTTTGTACTCATTCCTCCATGTGAGCCATATCTACAAAGTTTTCATCTTGACCTTCAACATTTTTGGCTTCAAACTGCACACCCAGAGCATTGTGAATAGTATTTTCCACTTGAGTTGGTTCCAATTGAATAGTATTGAGAGAAGATGACATTCGTGAGTCTATAGGAAGGAAATTGTAAAATACTTCTCCTTTATGTCAATGTTCATGCTACTGCAGAGAAACCTATAATTCTTTTGCAATGCCCTCAAGAAAATTATGTCATTCTTATGTTGAAAGGATAATTTAATGGCATCATAAATATCTTAAAAACCCTAACGCTGCTTGATATATTTCTTGGGAAAAATACCACTTATAAACCCTTTCCCCTTAAACAAATCACACCCTTGAACTGCCATTAAAAGGGTAATATCACGCAAAAACTATTCCTTAACAAATTTGTCTACAATTTCTTCTAAATCCCCTAAATATTGGCACAAGTCCATCAAATTTGATAAAAAAATGGAAATCACTTGAGATGGAAGCAAAACCCTTTTGTCCTTCGGACTGACGACTTTGATGCCTAATACAGTGCACACACAATCCTCCACTCGCAGGAAATCCAAGTTGAACATTATGTCGAGATCATCATGCAAGAGATAGCCTTCAAAATTCCTTTCCCAAGCTTGGACCTTCATGCAGACATGAAAGTTCCATGTTTGATATGCCATTTTATCACCTTTCTTGCATTTGATTGATAAGTGTCTCCTCCAAAAAACTTTTTTGCCACTTGCACCCACATAGAGCATGCCAAACACCAAAAAATACCTCAGCTTCCCCACTAGGTGCTAGAACAATGCTACAACTTGCCAAGTTACCCCAGAATAAAATATTCTAGAATTACACATGAAAGGGGTTTATAAAGCATTCAAATCAGTTGACAATAATGTTAATTAAAACAAAGGGGTGTTGAAGAAATAATTAATAGTGTCCTATCAACCTATGCCATTAAATTGGCACAAGACTCTGGCTGGAAAAGCACGTGTGAAATTTCATTTCCAATGTTTTAGAAATGTGATTTAACCTTAGCACATACCAAATGATGATGAAAATTGTACATGAAAAATAACTCACATTAGAAATAGAATATGCGGCCAGTTTAGAGATGTTTACTTGCATGGAACTTCATGTGAATATTTCACAAACAACTCCTTTCCACATGTAGAAACCTCCAAGTCCTTATTGTTCAAGATTTAATTTATAATTTACCTAGCAAACCAAGATTTTGAGCCTTCACATAGTTGTGTGTGTAGACATAGAAACCGCTCTGTCAACCCATTCAAATTTTAGGATAATTTCATTGTTTTAGAATTTATTCAGCCTCCACTATTGCTTCTAATTGAGGGTACTCTTTGTTGATACCACTATCACCTAAAAACTCAACCTCCTGATGCTCACACCCCATATTAGCAAGTTTATCTGCCAACTTATTCCCCTCACGATATATGTGAGAAATTTGAATTTCACTAAATGTGGACATCAATAAACAAACTTTCTTAAGAATGTAGCTAAGCCTCTAGTTATGAATCCTTTTTTCTTTCCAAGCATTGATGATTAGTAGAGAATCACCTTCAATATGGACTTTATGCAAACCAAGACTTTTTGCTAGTTCTAACCCCTAGAGAAGTGCCTTAGCATCTACTATATTGTTAGTACCATTAGGTAAATGTGTGGCCTTAGCAGCAATTAGTGAACCTTTCCAATTGTGAATACACATTCCTGCACTTAGAGAGACCTGGGTTCCCTCTTGATGATCCATCAAAATCCAATTTGTGAAACTTTGGTGAAGGAGGTGTCCAATGTATTGTGCTTCTATCAATCTTTGGCTTGCATGGAAAATGACGAGCACCCTTGAATGGAAATGAAATGTACTCCCAGTTATGTAATAGACTATCATCCCAACTTATGTACAAGGAAGAAACATTTTTATGATTCTGAATATATGACTTAGCCACCTCTGAAATTGATTTTTCAATCTTAATCCTAATCTATTGCAATGAAAAGGATTGTTTTATGAAAATACGTCTATTTCATTCCCACCAGAGACTCCAAACCACTATTGTTGGGGCCAAATAAATAAAATTCATTATTTTATTTATTTATGCTCATTTGTACATGCACTAATAATTAATCATTATTTCCTCATGCAAAAAGCTAACTTACCGTTCTTCCCCTAAATGATTAAATAATACATTATTATTTAATTATTATTATTTCTCATATTTCACTATTAATTAAGTAATTTAACATTATTTAATTAATTCATCCTTAATCGTCATTTCTGACTAATTAAATAAATAATATTTATTTAGTAAAGGGCTAATTTAACCTCATTCCTCTTGATTAATTAAATAAACATTAATTATTTAATTATGTTGCTAACTTCACTTATTCCTCTATTCTAATTAAATAATTACTAGTAATTGTAATCAATAATAATCATCAATAATAATGGTCATTTTTGCTATAGCCAGTCCCACCTGAATAGGAAGTCTAATGGTAATCAATAATCATCAGTTTTAGGCTCTTATAGTGATGCTTTTGATTTTCTCAATAATGTCATCAGAATATCCAAGTTGTTTTACCAATTTCAAGGTACAAATGTTTAGGCCTACACCACCATCTATCATGACTCTTTTTATTATATGTTTGTGGATACAAACTTCAAGATATAAAGATTGGTTATGGAATGGTTTGTTGGGAAGGTCTCTTTCTAAAAATAAAAGGTGATTTGTAGAGTAAATTTTCCCAACCATAGCCTGAAACTGATTTGTGTTGATATCATTAGGTACAAAAGATTCAGATTTGGGATTTGGGATAGAGATTTCTTTAGTCAATCAACAAGATTATAGTCATTTGATAGTTTGATGGAAACTTTCAATTGAAGTGAGGCTCCTTGGATGGTAATCTTCCCTCTTCATGTAGTAACGTTACACTCGGGATTATTACCAACTATTGTTACAACATGGATGTTGCTATCACTTTAATTGATGGTTCCTACAACTGTGTCATAGGTGTAAGAAAAATTTTGGTAATATTTTCCTTTGGTTCCAGGATGATTCTCAATATCAACGTATCCTTTTTCAATTAATTCTTGGATGAGATTCTTTAGTTTCATGTAGTTTTTTTTCTTATGACCCTTGATTTGGTGGAATTCACATTGATCATTCTCATTGTACCATGGGGTCTTAAATTTTGGCTCGTCATAATTCATTTGATCAGGAAGTTAGATGAGATTTGATTGAATTAGATTTCTCATAACCACCTCAAGAGGTTCTCCCAATGGACTGTACTTTCTTCTCATTTGGTTATTTTGTCTTGGTGGTCCTCTTTGAGGGTTTTGAGTTTGATTTTTTTGTTGATTTTTCTTAGGATAATTCATTTGATTGGCTTGGACATTGTTTTTGGGATTGTTAGGAGGTGGTTGTATGTTTTGAACAAACTTAGCATCAACCACTCCATAATTTGTGACATTTTTGTTCTTTTCCCAAATACAAGGTTTATCATTTGAAGCAGATGCTTGATCTTTGTTGTTGTAAATTTTGATGACACCTTTCATGATGAGGTCTCTTTCAATAACTAAACCTTTCTCAATGATCTTTTCATTGAAGGTATTAGGGTATAACATAGTAAATTGATAGCTTATGTTATTTTAAAGATTTGCAATAAATATTTCAACAAGTTGTTTCTCAGGAAAAAGCCATTTGCATTTACTCGCTTTATGTCTCCATCTTTACAAGTACAAAGAAAATGAATCCCTTTTGTTTTTTTTATGTTATACAAATCAAGAATTGTAACGTCTTGTTAGATGTTATATGGAAATTGATTGGTAAATTTCTCAAATAGCTCATCAAATTTTTTAATTCCAGGTGGTAGGTGAGAGTACCAATCCCCTAGAATCCTTGGGAAAAGTCTCAATAGATAAGAGTCATTGTTAGAAAACTCTATGCAAGCTATGAAAAAATTCTTGCACATGTTCAATTGGGTCCCCTCTTCTTTTGTATTTGTTGAATTTTGGAATTTCAAAGTTTTTCGGAAAGGGGATCATAGATATGCTATGATAAAATGGATATAGATATATGTCTTGCAATGCATAGCTCTCCTTGGGTTTCCCAAGTTGTATATCAAATATCCTTTGATAAAGGTTTTGAATTTTCAATGTTATATCGTTACTAGGTGTGTTTTTTTTAGGATCAATCATGGTATAGCCTTTTTGTCCCATATATGGGGTTTTGTGTGGGTGTAGGACCTTGTTGAATTTTTTACATGTATACTTGAGGATTGGGTCCTTGTGTAACATTGTTTGTATGTTGTGGATTGATGGTTTGGTGTTGTGGATTTGGGTTTTGGTATTTCTGATTGGGGTTTTGATATTGTTGATTGTGGTTTTTTTGCTTATTTATGAAGGCTTTATTTTGTGGACTGGGATTTTGTTGTGCATTGAGGTTTTTTGTGGTGGATTGATATTTTGTTGTGGATTGAAGTTTTGTTGTGGAACGAAAGTTTAATTTTGAGGATAGGGGTTTGTTTGTTGTTGAGGAACGTAGGTTTGATTTTAAGGATGGGTATTTGCTTGTTGTTGTGGAATGAAAGTTTGTTGTTGAGGATGGGTGTTATTTTGTTGTTGAGGATTGGTGTTATTTTTTTATTGTCGATTTTTAATGTAATGAAGATCCATATTGATTTTACATGACATTAGGATCCATATTTTTTTGTTGTAAACCTTGTTGATATTGTGCATTGTATAAAGGGTCATAGTATTGGGATTGTTGTTGCATGTATTGTGCTTGTGCTTGATCTTGAATATTTTTTTGATGCATGATTTGAATTTGAGGGGTGTTAGTTTGTGATTTTTGGTAGGTAGGTTGTCATTATGTATGAAGGGATGGATTGTTTTGTTGTACATGAGGATTTTTTTTATTGGGTGTGGTGTAAATGAGTGATGTCATATGTTGTGATTGTGGTGGCATATTGGCATGAAGTTGTGGTTAAATGATGGGTTGTTGATTTGGTGTGTTGTGGTTGTCTAGGTGGAAAATTAACCATATTTTCCATGTTAACATGTTGTACTTGTTGTAAGGATGTCTCATATAGGTTTCTTGATACATTACGCCTCCATGTATTTGTTGACACATTGTGTGGTACAAGTGGTGTAGAGAATGGATTAGTCAATTGTTGAGGCATGTTTTGAGCTGCCATAACATTTGGATTCACTTGAACATGTTGAGCAACCATTGTTTATTCCTCTTGATATGGATGTATATATAGTGGATTAACGAAATATTGTCCATAAGGTTGTTCATTTATTGGTGCCTTTGACTTAGTGAAGATGGATGGTATCTTTGGATCTGCAACTAGTTTTAGGATTTGTCTAACAAGTGTTTCATCACCCATGCAAATGAGATTTGGGTATTTGAGAGCTTCCACATTAAATTCCATGGGTAACTTGGCACCATGTTGTGAAAGTTTTAGGAAGTATGTGTTAGGACGTGTTCCAAGTACTTTGTCCATTATCCTTTGGATTCTAGGATCTTGGGTGTATTCTAACATATCCTCTTTAGTAATTTTTGCATTACTATCATCATATATTATGACGACAACTTGAAGATTAGGAGGTTGGTTTTGTTGTTGAGAAAATCTTCATTGATGTTGAAGATGAATGTTAGTATCATGTTATGATGGATTGAGATCAAGTGGTGGTGGAGCATTGAACGTTGGTGGTTGTGAGGTAATGTTGGTGTTTGTTTGAGGGGTTGAGAAAATTAAAGGTTCATTAGGATCATACCCCCATGGTGTAGGAATTGGAGTTTCAACATTGGTGGTGGTAGGTCCACTAGAGATACTTGTGATACTTTTCATAGTCTTTCTATGTTGAGACCTAGTAATTGTAAGAAACTTGCACACTAGGCCATGGAGAATGGAAGATTGCAAGTTATGGAAGTGTGGTGATGTTTTGGTTTAAGATTTTAGTTTGCAAAATGATGTATGAGGGGAATGTTTGTGAACCTTTTGGAAAAATGATGTTATTTGATTGATGTTGATTTGTGTTGATCTTGGGATAGTTTGATTATAAAGTTTTATTTTGGATGTTTGGATGTTTAAGAAAGATAAGATTTTGGTAGTCAACCATATGATGAAGGCATGAGTGGATTTTGAAATATTTAAGGATGATGCTAGTCTATGGACACAAGGATAAACAAGATTTGGGTGATGTTTGTTAAGTCTCAAAAGTGTTGATGAAGAATAAGTTGATTTCTCTACTTGAACTAGGCTTGTGATTGCAAATAAGGAAGGATGATAGTAATCTAGTAACTTAGGGGGAGGATAATGTCAACTAAATTTGACAAGACCACAAGATGATAAGTTGATTGGATAAAGACTCTAGCAAGATTATGAGGTTTGATGATTTGTATTTGACATGTGTCCAAAGGCTAGTTTGATGTTTGATCTATGATGAGGATGCAAAGGCTAGTATTAAAGACTAATGATGTCTAAGGATTCCAAAAAATCTGATGCAAGTCTAATTGATGTTTTTTTCCAAGAGCTCTATGTTGAAAAACCCTAGATAAACCAAATTCAAAAGGTGGGATGAGAATGTTTGAAAGCGTAAATGAATGGTATAACTGTGCAAGTATATTGTGATAGAGGTTTTGATAGATGAGTAAGATATTATGACAATATTTAAAACAAATTTTGAAGAGTGTGAGTTTAGAAAGTATGCAAAAGTGATGGCTATTTCAGAAAATTGCGGAAGAGTCTGAGATAAATGTGAGCTTCTACAGAGGTAGATATAGTAGTTTTTACAAAAGTGAATATGTTTAGACATAGTGACTGGTAGATAAGAAGAATAAGCAATAGCAACCAATTGTACAATAGTGACTAGATGCAACACAAGTGTGAGTAGATTTTGAGAAATAACGATAGGATTTTGAGATAGATGCAGTGAGATGTACAATGACTCATTTTTCTGACAAGTGTGACTATGTTCTCTATTTTGAGTGTGATGATAGTTTTGACAAGTTTGCAAGTTGAAAGTTTAGGGCTGATGTTTAAGGTGATTTTTTTGAAAGAGAAAGTGATACACCCAATAAACAAAGTATACAATAACTGACTCAAAAGGTAAGAGGGATATTTCACAAGCTTTATTTCATAAAGTTTACTAAGCAAGTTTTGATAAGTGCATTCCTATTTAGTCAAGTGGGTACATCTCTCGAGTCAAGTTCGCACAATAAAATACCTAGCTTGAGTGGATGACTAGAGTATGCATGCATACATGATATGCCTCTTACCTTGAAAGGAAAAAAGCTCCCTTCAAGGTTTTTGTCACCTCAACAAGCAATCAATACATGATGAATATCTTCATGGAATGACCAGCTATCCCATTACCCCTTCTTAAGAGATGTTCAAAACTGGTAAGGCTTCTAAGTATAAAGGTTTGTAATGATGCAGTGAACACTAGAGGTGTAATTTATAAATGAGACACTAAAGTATCTAATCAGTCTACATGTGGTCTATACACCCACATCAAAATCGACATGCAAGGTATAACATCCACAAATACATGCTACTTTATTTTTCTTTTACACTTTTATATAACCCATTTTAACATGTGCTTTAAGGTTGTCTTGAGTTCTTTGTTGTGGGATGTGTCTCAAGGAAGGCCCCTCTACTAATCAACATCCAAGAAAGAATGCACCACCACTTGTACTTTTCTTGTCATCAGCACAACCAACCCAATCTGCATCTATGTAAGAACTCAAAGTGAAATTAGTATCTTTTGGATACCATAAGCCATGATCTAGAGTGCCCTTTAAATATATGAATATCCTCTTCACTACTACATGTGATTCTCTAGGGTCTTCTTGAAATCTAGCCACAATTCAAACTACATGCATGCTATCTAGTCTAGTAGTAGTTAGATATAACATTCCACCAATCATTGATTTGTACTTTCTCTTATCAACCTTAGGAGATTCATCCTTCTTGCTTAGTTTGCAACCAATAACCATAGGAGTACATAATAGTTCAAGTCTTCCATTCCAAACTTCTTCAACATTTCTTAAATGACATACTTTCGTTGTGAATAGAATATACCTTTCTCTATTTGATTTATTTGTAGCCCAAGGAAGAAATTCATCTCCCCAAACATAGACACCTCAAACTCTTTTTCCATTTCTTCTACAAACTTCTTACACATAGCTTCATTATCTCCAAAAATTATTTCATCAACATACACAACAATCAAGATTGATCTTTTTCAATTTTAAAGATTACTATCTATAGTACCTTTATTGAATCCTTCTTGTATCAAATACTTATACAACCTTGCATACCAAGCTCTAGGAGCCTACTTCAAGCCATATAATTCCTTCTTTAATCTGCAAACCATATTTAGTTTTTCTGATAACTAAAATCCTTCTGGTTGTTCCATGTATACTTCTTCTTTGAATTCTCCATTCAAGAAAGAAGACTTCACATCCATTTGATAAATTTTAAAGTACATATGTGCTACAAAAGCTAAAAACATCCTGATAGCTTCCATTCTTGCCACTAGAGAAAGTGTCTCCTCAAAATATATTCTTTCAATTTTTTAGTAGCCCTTACACAGAAGTCTTTCCTTGTTTCTTACCACTTCTCCATTCTTATTTAGTTTATTTTTGAATACCCACATAGTTCCAATTATGTTTTTGTTTGTAGGTCTTGGGACAAGTTCCGAAGTCTGATTTTTCTCAGTTTGCAGTAGTTATTTTTCCATATCCTTTATCCAATGTTCATATTTGCATGCCTCAATCACTATTTTGGGTTCAACTTCAAAAAGTAAACATAAATTTACCTCTTCTTCAGCAGCTTTCCTTCTTTTCACTACACCTTTGCTTTTTTATCCAATGATCTATTCTTTAGAATGATTCCTTTGCACATAAGGTTTCTAGGGGTCATTTTTTGGAACTTCTTCCTCTTCAATATGCACCTCCCTTTCCTTAGAATTTTCTTTCTCTCTACAAATAGGCTCATCTAATTCATATCCATCTATCACCATTGAGTTCTGAAAATCTTCACCAACCTTGACACTTGCACTCTCAACAATCTTTCTTAGTCTCTTGTTGTAGCACTAGTAGGCTTTTATTTTAGTAGAATATCCAAGGAAGATTCCTTCATCCGACCTTACATCAAATTTTTCCAAGTTTTCTTCATCTCTTCTGATATAACATTTGCTTCCAAACACTCTTAGGTACTTGGTAGTAGGGATCCTTCCATACCACAACTCATAGGGAGGCTTTGTGTTGTTTCCTTTTTCTTGATCTCTATTAGGTATGTAAAAAATAGTATGAATTGCTTTTCTCCAGTAAACTCTCGGTACATTAGCTTATTTCATCATAGTCCTTGCAGCTTCTTGAAAAATCTTGTTTTTTCTTTCAACTAGTCCATTTTGTTGAGGGGTTCTAGGGTTAGAAAAGTTCCTCTTTATTCCATGATTCTCACAAAACATGTTAATTCATTGCAGGTGAAATCTCCACCTCTGTCAAACCTCAAAAACTTTATTTTTATGTCCATTTTATTTTCAACCATAACTTTAAATGCTTTAAACCTATCTAGGGCTTCTAATTTTTCTTTAAGAAAAGTAACCCATGTCATTCTAGAAAAATCATCAATCAAAAGCATGTAATACCGGTCACCTTGAAGAATACTTATTCTTGTAGAACCACAAAGATATGTATTCACCAACTCCAATAATATAACAGAAGATTGTTCTTTTCATTTGAAACTTCTTCTTGTTTTCTTTCCAATCTGACAATCCTTGCAAACAACATTGATAGGATTTGTAATCTTTGGCAGATCTCTCACTGCTTGAACTAAACAGGGTCTTACCAAATTATCAAAATTAATGTGACAAATTTTCTAGTGACATAACTAGTTTTCATTAATCTGAGTCATGAAGTAATGACCACTAGCACCCTTGAGCTGATTAAAATTTCCATTTGTACTTCTTCTAGCAACAATCATAATTTTGAACCCTTTTTTATTTAACATCCACTATCCTAAAACATAATATTGTATGCTTTCCTACACATTTTTCCAACACTCAAAAGGTTATGCCTTAAACCCTTGAAATAGTAAACATCGTTATTATTATGCTTGCCATCAAAACTAATTGAACCTATTCCACATATCTTAGCACCTAAATCATCACCAAATCTAACAAGTCCTCCATCATACTTTTCAAGTTTAACAAACTTACTCTTGTCACTATAAATATGATTAGAGCATCCACTATCAATGATCCAATAGTTCTTATCCTATCTAGCATGAAAGGCAAATACCAAGGTACCTTCAGTCTTATCATTTCTCTTTGGAGGACTTTCCTTCACACATCTTTCAGAGTTAGCAGAAATAGATTCATCTTTTAAATCCATAAACAAGCATTCATCATCATCATCTCCATAATTAGATTCATCATTAGAAATACTTGCATCTTCTCTAACATGATAGCTTTTCTTAATCATCTTACCTCTGCTCTCTTTGTTTTTGTCATTCACAACTTTGTTTGGACATCTTGAAACATAGTGACCTATATTTCCACAACTGAAACATTTGAAAGGCAACTTACCTTTGTACTTACCAATACTCTTTTTCATAATTCTCACAAAGTTAGCTACCACATCATCAAGATCCTCTTGATCTGATTCTTCAATTTTCTCTGATTTTCCAACTTTAAAAGCAATTTCAACTTTTGCACCATTATTTGTACCAAATTCTCTCATTTCAAATGCAGTTAGAGAACCACAAAATTGATCTCTAGTATATTGATCTATATTTACAAATTCTTCAATAGCAAAAACTTTATGACTGTAATCTTTAGGAAGGGTTCTAAGAATTTTATTTACCACTTTTGATTCTTTGTCTTTTCCACCAAGACCTCTAATGGAGTTGACCACTTCATCTACCCTTTGCATGTAGCTTGTAATGTTTTCATCTTCAAACATTCACATGTTCTCAAATGTGATCTTCAGATTCTACATCTCAACTTGTTTAACCTTATCATCTCCTTCATAAATGCTTTCCAACTTTGTCTAGATTTATTCAATAGTTTTCAAATTCATAGTTCTTCCACTAATTCAGAATTTTTAAGACTACTTAAAAGAGAATACCTTGGTTTACTATTTCTTTCATAGGCCTTGATTTCACCTTCAGTGCTCGAACCATTTATAGGCATAGTTATCCATTCTGAACTAATTTCCAGACATCAAATCTCAGATAACATAGAAATCCTTCCATTCTTGTTTTCTAGAATGCATAGTCTATTCCATCAAACATGGGGATCTCATTATTGTGCACCATCCTAGATCTACCTTAGGGTATGCACAGGATCATGATGGGCCAAAAAGTGGTGATATGATGGGTATGTGTAGGGTATGTGGCTGACGACTTTTTTTAACCCAAAATTGATGAAATGAAAAGGGTTTTTAAAGGAGATTCTTAGCTTTCCACCAATATAAATTATGCTTTACTTTAACTTTAATAAATAATTATTATTCATTTTCTATTTGAATTGCGACTAAAGTTCTGATTGATAGGCTGATTGAAAAACATCTATAGCTTTCAAACGGTATCACATTTTTTTAATTTGAAACATGTGTCACATTCTATGCTTTGCATACTATAGGATTATAAAAAAAATTGAATATCATGAATTTTTGACCAAGTTAAGGTGGTCAAACATACGATTTTTTATATTTTTTAAAAGCTGTAATAACAAATTCATAATTAATTATTTACTTGGAAAAATTTTACAAAAAAATATGCATCACATCGAGACATGAGTCCTCTATTTATATTTAAAATCTTATAAAAAAAATATTATCATTTTATTGTTTAGGGTGGTCAGGACACCTGCTTATTTTTTCCCTGAAATTTAAGTACTATTGCATTGAAATTTCAAATTTTCACCAAATAGATTTTAAAAAAAAACCTAGTAGTTTAGAAACTAGATTCAATTTTTTGTAGATTCTATTCTTACATATTTTTAAATAATATAGATAACTTATTCAAATTTTTATGTCAAGTTGCCTAACTCTGATTTTTTCTGAATTTTTTGCCACTTAAGGTCCTATTTTTTCCATGATGATCTTGAACATACCCCTTAAGTGGTTAAGCTTTTCTCCAAGGAACCTTGCTTTGATACCAATTTTTGAATGCACAAGACAACTAAGAGGGGGGTGAATCAGTTGTACCTTAAAACTTCAAAACCCTCATACACATTTAAATCCACATTCATTCATTAAACCCTTAAATCTATTATGATGATTTAGCATGAAAATAAAATAACATAAATTGAAACAACTTAACACCATACACAAGAGAACACTAGATTTACGTGGAAAACTCAAGAAGGGAAAAACCATGGTGAGGATTAGCTCATAATATAAGTAATACCAACATCGAGTATAATAGGGCTCATTGCCCAAAGAAGGAAAGACTCACTTACAAAATAGAAAAAAATATAGAGACGAAATGTTACATAGAGAAAAATATCTCAATGTAATAGAGAATCTACCACAATGACACTAACACCTTCGTAGCCTGATTGAAGAATTGTAGACACCTTCTGCTCACTACATCCAATAATCTAACACATGAAAGCTCACACTGCACTTCTCAATTTCAAACTCTATAACTTTGTAATTCACATCATTCGCATCTCTCGCATCTATCTCATTATCCCTCAACAACTCAACTCATATTATACCATCTTCAACCTTGAAAGCTTTCACCAAGGTCAACTATGCACCTCAACCATGCAAAATTCAAATTAGGTTGGCGCCAAAATACTTTCGTGGAAAATAGAGGTGAAAGAGGACAACATCACACCTTACTTGGGACCCAAATCTACAATAACATTCAACCACATGCTTCTATAAATAATAATCATTCACCACAATTAGTGTAAACATGAAGGTTAGTCATTACCCATGTAAACACCATTGAAATTTTAAGTACATGCTTCCTTTGATCTATCCGTAACTCGTGGACAATAAATGTCACTTGAACATACTCTAGAATATTCCATCAACACCTTGAAATCCAACAAACTCCTTCACAAAAAATTTCACTTGAAGAATGTACACACCCAGCACACTCAAATAATTGTGTCATACATTGTTACTTGAGAAACTGACTTTCAAAGCACCAAACTTTGAACCATATTTATTGAAAAAAGATACCAAAAAATTCAACCCACCCTCAGATTTCAATACCTGAAACCACTCTATAGAGAAATGTGGAGCAAAGACATTTCTCCTAGAAACCTTTGCAATACATAGTTCACACTCTGGTGAACACAACTTCTATACAATGATTCAACACACAAAATTCTAGATATAACACCTTTGAACATCTCTCACCAACATATCCAAAGCAAACATGTAGATCTTCAACCTAGAAGAAATATAGAGAAATATAAGATCACAACCCTACAACCCAAAACACCACTACAACACATTATTTCCTTATTTTATCAAATTTTCTCAAAAGCACTCAAAAACCAAGCACCAGAAATACACCCTCAACATCTTCAACACCTCATCACCGCCAAGCCAATTGAAATATAGTAACTCAATCACATATCCATAGATATAATATTATCAAAGAAACACTAGAGGTTGACACCAGTAGCTTTACTACTGACAATATAATGCAACTAATCAAAGCATGGATGTTGTGCAGAAAAAGTAGGGTTTATCAAAATGAATTGATGAAGATGATAAACCACTAGAATTTTCCTAAAAAACATGCAATTATGTGTGTGATAAGATGCCAATAAAAATTAGAAACTAACCCTAACTGTTATAACAACTATGAGGGGAGTTTTTAGAGCTCAAAATGGTGTGTACCTTCCTGCAAGAAGGCTATTTTTAGGGTACAAAGGACTCATTCGCCTTTAGTGGAAAATGGGTCCCTATTAGGGTTTCTGAAACTGAGATTTGGGTTTTATTCCTTGATGTTTTCTCTCGCAGATACTTGGTTGTCAACTCCCGAACTTGTCTATAGCAAATTTTGTAGCCTTCTTTCCATGTTCTTGCATTATGAATGACAATATTGCAATTTGACAATTTTGACAGTTTTGCTTCAATTATATTCTTCTCCACTTGATCTTCAACATCTAAATATACAAACACACATACAAGGGAAGAAAAACTTGTTGACTGTTAGTGAATAATGGTTTTCCTCAATCAAACCCCTTGTAGGTAATTAAACCAAATGATGAAATAATGAAATAGAATCATGAAACATGAAACATGCAATGTTGATACCTTGGAAGCTATCTTGGAGTATAAACCTACAAACTAACATGTGGTGACCATGAAGAATGTAGATCTTGATCTCAAATAAGATATGAAACAATTCTTGCAATAGATCTTCAATGCTACATCAACTATCTTAGCTCAACATGTATGAATACACTATGCCTTTGACATCATAAAATGATCTTGAATTGTTGAAATAAACTCTTGATAATCTTCCTTTGAATGCCTTTGAAATTCTCTTGAAGTACTTTGATGCTTCAAAACTTGAATTCTTTTGCCTCTTGAAAACTTGCTATGAGAAACAATGTGAATTAACCGCATATTTATACTAAATCTAAAGATTAACCCTGAAATTCAAAAAATTCAAGCTAACCTCAGATATAGGATTGAAAATCATTAAAATCCTACCAGAATTAAATTCAAAAAGGGGTGTCCTATTCAAGGAGGACCCATTTGACACTAAAGGAAAATGGGTCCTATCACAAGTTTCTAGGACCTTGCATCGGGGGGTGAAAAGAACACCAAAAATGCACCTCAAATATGCATAGAAAGGGGGTCCTATGTGGAGAGGACCCATTTTCCACTAAAGGCGAATGGGTCCTAGCACCATTTTCTAGGACCTTGACTTTTTCCAAATTTAATTTTATGCAATTTGATTTATGGGTGTTGGGATAGATCTCTTGGAAAATACAATTAAGAGGGCTTGAATTTGAATTAAAGGGGCCCATTAGGCTCAATTAATTAATAAAACCCTAGATAAGTGTGAAAGTGTACTACAACACTTTTCAACACCTTAAATAAGGTACAATTTAAGTACACTTTATTTAAAAATGGGCCCTAAATTAATGTGAATGTGTACAACACATTACAACACTAAACCAAGGGATTATTAAGTCAATTATTCCCAAATTAAGTGTAAAAAAGAGCTACTCTTTTTGACACTACATTTTTCCCCCACTTTATTGAGAGTATGACCCCATGTCAAATTCAAACTAAAGTAGACATTCAAGAAACATAAGTATGCAACATTAACAAAGATACATAGTCATACCCTATCAAAGGCAAAGAAAAATAAATAAAAACAAAAGGATCAAGCACAACCATTCCAACATAATGTGGAAAGTGGTTGTTTGTTCGTAACATACGTTGCTCATTTTGGGGTAGTGGAACCTCAATCTTTCCACTAGGTGAGTTGTCCTAATCATGTGTGCTCACTCTAGGGTAGTGGAACCTTAGTTTTTCCACTATGTGAGCTATCCCAATGAGGTGGTTTAGTGAGAAAATCATGCCAATGTGTCATCTTCTCACTGTACAATTAGAAAGTCATGCCAATGTGTTAGCTTCTCATCATACTAACCATACCAAAGATATCCTCCTGATAAATTTAATAAAGCACCACAATGTTATGCTTTTGTATGCTTTTGAACATCATGTCTATAAGTTTTTGTTAAAGGGGATTTTTCTTTGTTCATGTAAGGTCTTCTTCTTAGGGAACATCATGCCTAATGTCTCCAAGAGAGGACAAGTCAATAATATCAGATCGCCACTTATTGGATGCCTCTTGTTTCACATCATGCCATGAAGGGGGGTTGCATGCTTAGAAATATCACACTCTTGGAGGACATCAAACCCAATGAAACCACCAAGAAAAGGACACGCCATAGGAAAAAAGGAAATCACACCATGAAACATGTCGAAAGATGTCATCGATGTATTCCCCCACTTTAAAGAAGTTGCCTCACCATTACTATGAGAAATTGATTTAAAGTAGCCAATGTTTTCTCCTAAAACATGAGATCTTTCCTGGGAAAACCCTATGCCAAGTCATATGTTTCCGAAATAAAGCTACACCATGAAATAGGAAGGAAGGGTTGCCCCCAAAAAATACATAAGGGATCTATGGATTTGGGGTCAGTATGTCTTTGCTACATTGTTGTTTTAGAGCTCGAAACCATCATTATAACCCAAATACTCATAGAACTGGAAGAATAACACAAAGAGAGAGAAAATGAAGAAAAATTCTTTTGGGTCAACATGGAAGAGACCTAAATGTCTCGATGCCTTGCATCATCCCCAAAAGGAAAACACAAGACAAATAAAAAAATATAAAGGAAAAAGCTTTTGGGTCAACATGGAAGAGACATGGATGTCTCAATGCCTTGCGTCATCCCCAAAAGGAAAACACAAGACAAATGAAAAATGATTATGAAATAGAGAAGAATGTAGGTACATATAGAGGAATTTCACAAAGAGAGAGAGAGAGAGAGAGATACATCAAATGAAAAATCATGGGGGATCACATTATGCACATGCCATCACATAAAGAAACATGAAAAAGCAAAAGACTAGTAAGGCACATGCGATTCAAACTAAAGTAGGTCGTATGTATCCCAATCTTGGTCTGTAAAAATAAAAGGTAGACAACTAGCCAAAGGAGACAATGACAAGTGACATATGAGGACGAAGCTACGTAACCCCTTGCCCCCGCTGAGTGTGAGACGAGAGTGAGCCGAGGATGGATGATGGTAATATGCCACTCCTTGCGATATGGAAATGATTTGCAATGAATGTAAAACATGCAATACTGAGTATCCTATGATCCTACAATGATTACATGGAAAGGAGCAGCAACTGTGGTTATTGACTATAATGAGTAGACAAAGTATCAATTGTATGCATATCTAATGAAATATTTCCACATGTAATATTTATTAGTTCAAGATGCACCAAAGTTAAACTTTCATTGGAAGAATCTTTTGTAAGAGTTTTGATGTTAAATGAAGTCCTTTCTAATGCTTTTATTTCTATTAAAGAACAATAACCAAGATCACAAGTTGTTTCTTGCGTGTTAGGTTCTATAGGGACACGAATACCTTATTCTCTAGCACCACATCCTTTTCCACTATAACTAAGTTGTCTCATAAGTTCATAACCTCTTCCATAAATCTTTTTCATTTCTTTAGGATTCGATGGTTGATCATAATTAGCTTCATCAAAGTTTGTCGTGTATATTGTCTTTTCTTCTAAAGTGGTTGAGGTGGATTTTTTTGAATTTTTTATTGACATTACCACTTTTTCTTTTCCCTTTTAAGACTCCTTTGTTATGATCTTCTATTCTCCCATTTATGTAGGTATGAAACCAAAAGAAATCAAAGCATCTTCCAATAATTTTTTGACTTCTTCAATATGCTTTGCTTTTTCTTTCTCAACAAGCAAACAACCTTCAGGTTCAGGGATAGCCTTGATTGTATAAACCTTGTTATATATATGAGCAATGGTATTATAATTTGGTTGTTGCAAGACATTTTCATCATCAAGTTTCATTTTAGGTGGTTCTAAGATAAGCATGGGTTTCTT
Organism: Sequoia sempervirens; assembly: GCA_007258455.2. Lineage (NCBI taxonomy): Eukaryota > Viridiplantae > Streptophyta > Pinopsida > Cupressales > Cupressaceae > Sequoia > Sequoia sempervirens. The sequence goes on along the minus strand of VDFB02115590.1, from coordinate 38,542 downwards.
TTGAAGTTGTGGTTTTTGTGAGGGTGGATAAATGATAAGTTTATCCCTAGGAGGTGCAATAATTGAAGGATCTCTAGGATGTCTCAAGGGAGTTCTAATGTTCATAACCTAAAAATCCTTATCCTTGTTTTCATTATCTATTAGTGAATGGGAGTCTAATTTCACTTCATCATCTTCATCTAAGGAATTACTATTGTAAATGTTCTCATTTTCTTCCACCATGATATCTTCCCTAGTAGGAGAGTTTTTAGGAGAGCTACAAACTATATGTTCATGACATTCCATGTTTGGTTCTTCTAAAATGTCTTCACCGTAAGTAATGGATTTATAAATGGTTGTATTGTCTTGATTATCAATGATGGAATTTGTTTGTTCAACGATGTTTTCCCTAGTGGAAGAGCGACAAATAGGATTCTCATGACTTTCATTGATTGGATTTTCTAACATCAAATATCATCTTTACCCATAGTAGAGATATTAGGAGAAGGCCCAATTTGATCATTATCATTCTCCATGATTTCATCCTTTTTCTCTAAGGTCTCATTCTCTTGTGTCATAGTATCTACCCTACTAGGAGAGATTTTAGGAAAGTTTGAAACAAGAGGTTTGTCGCATTTCATGGTTAGATTTTGTAAAGTAGCTTCATCACAAATAGGAGAGGAATCAAGGGAAGGACAACTATGATTTTCATTCTTACCGATTGGATCCTCATCTCCAAATAGTCCTTTCCAAATGTTAGGGACATCAGGAAGGAGAGAAATAATGCTATAAATTTCAATCCCTAAATCTCTTGACACCAACATATCCACTTCACAAATATGATTTTCATGGTTTTTCATCATTACATCCTCTTTCACTAAAGCATTCTCACAAGTAGGGGAGGTGTTGGGAGATGAATGGAGACTAGGTAAAGTAGTGTTAATGATCTCATCTTCTTGTGTCATACTATATTCCAATGTAGGAGATTTTATAGAAGAGGAACTTTCAACATTGTCATGATTCTCAATAAGTGCATCTTCTATCACCGAAATACCTTCGTCACATGTAGGAGAGGTATTAGGAGAAGAGCACCTATGACTATCAAGATTTTCTATACTTTCATCTTCTTTTATCACATCATTCCTACAAATAGGAGAGATAAAAGAGATTGTGTCAAAATTTTCACTCTCTTGCACTAAGAGACTCTCATAACTAGGAAATGTATTAAATAAATGATTAGCATGCTTATTGATGAACTTTTTCTTTGCAAACTTTGGAAAGACAAATACTAACATTTGTGAAAAGTAATCTATATGAACTCAAAATGGAAAGAGAATTAAAATGCAATGCAATGACCTGGAATGAAATGTTTAAATGTAAATTTCCACCTATAAACAAAGTAATTTATTGATTACACCATGCAATAAACTGAAAATGGAATGTTGTAAATGCAATTTTTGAATTTTGACAATGCACTAAAATGAAGAAAATTAAGCTAGATGCAATGAATTTGATGAAACAACAAACCAAAAAACTGAAACACGAAAGAAATAGCAGCAAAAAAAATTCTAAAACTAAGATTTCAATTTCTAGAAAATGCAAATCAAAATCTAACAAGGATTCATTTGCCATTAAGGGAAAATGGGTCTTCGTTATGTATTTTTGGGATGTTTTTACTAATTTCTAAGTGATTTTTAATGCTTTTCAGATGCCAAATGGTACAGGCCCATCATGATTAGGGACTCATTTGCCAGTAAAGGTGAATGGGTCCTTGATAAGGATTTTAAACTATTTTTCAATGATTTTCAAGATTTATATAATGTATTTATGTTCTAGGTCTAAGACAGTAACTTTCAGTTTCATATTTTTTGAAAATGCAATAAAATGATGAATGCAAAGACCTAATTTGAAATGCAATGTTATTTTTATTTTCAAATGAAAATGTATGAGATCTAAATGGTATGAAAAATGACATTTTTATTTGTATTTTTCAGATTTAGAGAAATACAAAATTATGCAATTCTAAACCCTAAATGAGATCTAATTCAATGCAAATGAAATGCAAATGAATGAAAGATCTAACTATAAGAAAGGAGGACCAACCATGTCAAGGCTCTAGGTCATATAGAGTCGAGAGTGGACAGCTACCCTAACTTACCTCACTCTAAAGGGGTGTTTCAGATAGAGGTCGAGAATGATGAGGACTTTAAAGCACTTCAATCACTCTTCAAACTCGAGATCCAAGTTTAGAATAGGAAAGCTAGTTTCAAATTCAATACTGTACCTCAACCAACTCTTTGTCCAAGGATGAAAGCACAATTCTAGGATGACAGCGTGACATACTAGTGTCTCTTAGGTGTGTTGGTGTCTGTACGGCTAGAGGACATAAAGTACAATAAAAAATACTAGAAAATGAACTAATGGCCTACCTAACAATTATTGAATGAGAAAAATAGAACCATAAAATATGAAAAGTACAAACAAAGATGATAAAGTAGATAGATTGAGGGTAAAGTAATGAAGATGATCTCACCACGACGCCAGTTCGCTAGCTAGCTCCAAATGAACGTCCACCTATGCACAAGAAAGAGGGGAAAATTATTGGGGCTGTATAGGGGTCTACTCAGTCAGACCCTCATTTTTGCATTTCCACCCCCATAGACAGCTAAATAGAAATAGGAGAGAAATATGTGATAAAAAAGTAAATAAAGCAGAAGATGCAATAAACACTACAAAATAGCACAATGTTACTCAACCAAATCACAAAGGAGAGGAGTGAAAAGTTACCACCTCCACCCAAAATCTCACTAGCCATTGGAGGAGAAAGCAGACTTAGCAAGGTCACCATAGCCTTGAATATGATGAAGGGAGGTGTCACAAGACTCCAAGCCCATGCTGCTATGGCTTGCTTCACACTTTCTTTGTGGAGTTGATCGAGTATTGTTGATGCAATGGAGTGTTGAAGTGCTGCTAAAGAGTGAAGAGAATGCAAAGAGAATGAAGTTGAAGTGCTTGAGAATTCTTAAAGAGATGGATTGAATGAAGAATGGATGAATTTGAAGGAGAAGAGGGAAGAATCTACCATATTCGAGGTCAGTTGGTCAAAGAGGGACGTTACAAATTGATCCCAATTGAAAGTGTAACACCTCTTCCAACTTCAGACGCAGGAATCCATCAGGGACATAAGCACATTGCATGGATGTCTACATGTCGTGCATGCATCTTTGACAAATATTCTCTCATTGACACAAGAGACAGATGCCAAGTGGAAGGAAGGAAATTGGATGATGTGGAATTTTTCCTTCGGATATGATTTTCTAAGGTGAAGGTATGTGAATGTGGAATTTGCATAAGGGGTGAAAATTCACTCCTATTAAATTTTCCCTCACTTAGTGTGCACGAATATTGATGAGTGCTTACATAAAGTAGATTGAAGATTTAGTAGGGTTAGAGATGTATACTTGAACTATCGAGGAAGCAAATCATGATCTAGTGAGCTCAAAAGTGCAGGTTGGAACAAAAGACTCCATAACCCCATAGAACTATGAAGTTGTACAGGTACACTAAAGGCCCTCAAACCAACAATGGAAAAATCCCATAGGATTAAAGCGTCTCATAGGCCCATAGACCTACAAGGAAGTAGCCCCCAAGATCTCTCACATGAAGGAAGCCCCGTGAAGTATCCACCTTACAGGCCCATAGATATGCAAGAAGGTATCCCCCAATATCTCTTACATGAAGGAAACCCATATGAAAGTTTCTTACAAGCCCGCAGACCTGCAAGGATGTTCCCCCCAAGATCTCTTTCATGGAGGAAACCTAAAGGAAAAAGTGCCTTACAGGGCCACAAACCTGCAAGGAGGTGTCCCCCAAGATCTTTTTCATGGAGGAAATCCAAATGAAAGTTCCTTATAGGCCCGCAAACTTGCAAGGAGGCATCCCCAAAGATCTCTTTAATGGAGGAAACCCAAAGGAGGAGACTCCACAGAGTCCAATTGGAAAGTGGCTTCACAGGCGCACTTGCAAATTGACATGTTTACCCATAAATAAAGCATGTCCGAAACAAAGTAGCCACATAGGAAATAAAGTGGACAATCACACATATCGTTAGCAAATTGGAAGGAATTTAAAGGGGTCCCTTGGGAACTTGAAGTAAGAAGAGGGTCTACCAAAGGGACACACTATTCAAAAGTACAAAGAGACATTTTTTTCTCAAATCAATTCATCATCAAGGAATCCTTTCAAAAGATGTTCACTTCATCAAGGAATTCAAAAGGAAGAAAATGATCCCTTTCAAGGGGAAGGTAAATTCTACTCCCACCTCGAAGGAAATTTCTCAAGCTCTTTCTTTACGAACCCATGATGAAGGAAACACATTATATTAGGGGTCCTAGTTGTGAATGCGGTTTTGAAAAAGAAATGTTCATGAGGATTTTTTAGAAAATATTCATTGGCAATGAATGCATTTTCTAAAAATTGTAGTTTTATAGAAATGGTGTTGTCACACATGAAAGGGAAAACTCAAGAAAAGGAGAGAAAAAGGTAAGAAAAGAGAAAATGAGAAATAAACACAAACAAATGGCACAAGGTTGATCTGATAGTTCAGGGTCATAACTTCTCATAAATATATATAAGTATAATAATAAGTATATTAATGAATTGTCATCAACCCCCTACTATATTAGACCATCTGAAAAATGCACGAGAAGACAAAATAAAAATAAAAAATTGGGTCAACATGCGAGTGAAGCCTAAATGCCCCCAACACTTTGCATCATCCACAATTTTTGAAAAATAAAACACATAACAGAGGAAGAATGATGATACAGATAGAAGAAGGTTTATGACACAAAAACCATCCTATATCCAAGCACCAACAAGGGTGACTAAGGTCATCTAAGAAAACACATCACGAGTACGGGGGAACACATCACAATACACACATCTAATCTAAAGATAAAGAAGAGGTCTCACCCTAATGCTCATCAACCAATAGGTCATCTACTTCCCACTCTAGATCATCATAAGGGTAAGGAGGATGAGCCTGTAGTGGTGGAATATTAAGAGGAGGATCTTCTAACCCTCCTTCAACAAGGGCTAAGGAAGAAGGCCCCACAAGGTCTTCTCCGCTTGGCTCTTGTGAAGCTATGGTCAGCAATTTCTTGAAGATTGCTGCCAAGTCTAGAACTTCATCCAGAGAGTTAAACATGTACTTCATTGGAGTTCCATGTTGTACCTCAATGGAGAGAGGGATGTGCCTGAGATCCACCGCTAGGCTCACCCAATGACTCAGGAGAGGTGACGAACTTAGGGGAAGTTGGGGTTGGTTATGTCACTAAGACAGTACAAGCAAATGCAGGACCACCCTTTGGAGAAGGTGGGATCCTCTTACACCCTCCATTGTTGGAAGGTCCATCCTCCATATTATTCTTCATCGGGGGATGGGAACTCCCCACAAATGAGGCAAGAGGCACAAAGGAAGAGGAGGAGGAGAAAACAACAGCATAAAACATTAAAGTATTTGGCATATCCATAGGTTTCAAGAAAGATGAGATATCTAGAAGGGACATCAACAAGGGTGACTCAACCAAAGGAGCAATGAACACCTGCACCTTTTTAGGGTCAAACACACTCACAATAGGAGTTATAAGCAATATAGGGCTTGGTTGAATAGAAGCAGAGGGGAGGAGAGAGAAGGATGCAGTAGGAGGCCCTGAAGCAAGGGTGGTCATCTCTTCTTCCTTTCTCTGCAAGGTGGCCTGCTTAGCTATAAGAGCCTTTCGCCAGCGCTTGTGCTCATGCATAAGGCAGTTTCTATGACTCTTTGAGCTAGATATTGGGGGTTGTAAAGGAGCAGAAGACTCCTACTCAGCCATGGGAGTTTCCACTAAAACTATTTCCAATGGAGAGATAGGCTCTTGAATGGGAGCAGGAGGAGTAGGTTGAGAAAAAATAGGGGGAGTCAGCTCTAGCGCCTCGGCAGCGGGCCTCTTCCCATTTACTACTTTCAGAGAAGGAGCGGTAGGGGGCCGCGGAGGCCAGGACATAGAGGATTCTCCATGAGGACCTTTTCCCTTGCCATACAAGTAATGCCAAGGTCTGGGTGCTTTGGTAGGGAGATCTAATATCTTAATCTTGGGTTTACACCAAGTCGATATCATTAGACTTAACAAGTAAAAGACAGACATATTCATCCAAAACTCTTCTCTAGAAAAATGAGTGGGAGGGCCATCCTAATGATGGGGTAGCTTCTCTTTTCCCTTTTGAGAAAAGGAGGCAGCTAGTTGATACACTATTGAAAGGGTCAGTTTCAGTTGTCCCTTTCCCCCTATCTTATACTTCACATAATTCTTATAAGTCTGGTCCATTCTTAGAGGAAGCAAACCAACTGGGGTGGGCCAAAAGTGATCTAATGAATATCCCCCATGGGATACCAAAGGATGGTACCCAGTGTCATGCACTACGTGCACAACACCTTCATGAGGGAACTTTAAACATTTGTGAACTATAGAGGCAATTTCATTAATGGAAGCTAGCTAAGGTATGCCTAGCTTCAACTTGAAAAAATATGATTCCAAGATGACATTGAAGACTGTGTCTACAGCCCTAGGTCCAACTAGGATGAATAGAGTTATCAAGCCATATGGCTTGAGAGATAGACCATCATGTGTGTGGATGGTATATTTCATTTCTTTGTACTCCCCATTTTGCAATGAGTTAAACCACAATGTTTCTTCTGTAATGATATTCACTGGACTCACGGGATTGACTAAGACCCCTATCATAATGTTTCCATTGAGGCGAGTGAGAATGTAAAGGGGAGAGGTCTTATTGTTCAAGGGCATATCCTGCGAGGTGAATGTCACATCCAGTGAGCTAGTCAAAGGCTATGTAGAAGGGGTAACTATAACCATATAAACATATTCTTTGGGCTAAGTGGTAGAATCAGAGGGATCAATAATCATGTTGGTAGAATGTGATGGAAATGGGTCCGTGTATATCTACAACTCACTATTTGCTTTTGCCACCAAATTTTTTGCATTTTATTTATTCCCATCGAGAAATTCATAGTACCATCCTTGATGTGATCTTGCATCTCCTAATGTAGGCATATACAACATTTGGTATCATGTTAGTTGACTCGATGGTACTGAAAGAAGGAATTTGCATTGTACCAACTAGGGTAAGGTTCCTTGAGGGGTTTAGGGTTCTCCAAGATTATGATCTTATCATTTAGCAACTTCTAAAGGATGGAAGAATAATATTCTGCTACCTTTGTGAACTTCATGTTGCATTTGAGGTCGTTATCATTCGTAGCAGCTACTACATTTGCAACAGCCTTACCTTTCCCAGAGATTGATACAATGGACTTCTCTTCTAAATGATAGCACGATGAGGATCCCCTAAACTAAACTACCATCTATTGATACTCCCATAGCATTGCACATAGATGCATGAAATAAGGGTACTTCATAAGGGAAAACTTTTCCCACCAAGGTCTTTGCAAGTTCCCTATGAATACATTATGTATGTTAGAATCGGGTAACATATATGAGATTTGTGATAAGAGTGCTTGATATCATGCTATGAATCATTAATATTTTCATTATCCCCTTGCTTGCATGAGAGGAGATCTAAAAAGGTCATCTTTGGTCTAATGTTGGCTTGGAACTATCGGAGAAATTGATTGACAAGTTGGTCAAATGATAAAATAGAGTTATATGGTAAGGAACAATACCACTTGAGTGTTGTATCCTTAAGAGATCGAGAGAATAATACCATCAACCCATTGTGATGGAAGAAATATGTACATAGGGCATTGAAGGTGGACACATGCAATTGTGGATCCCCTTTGCCACCATATTTCTCAAATTTGGGAATCTACATTCCTTATGGGAAGGGAGTACTTAATATTGCTACCGACAATAGACTATGTTGGAAGAAGGGTTGAAAGATAGGCTAGGCAAAGGCTTGGGAGAGACTTGGGTGGGTGCAAAAAGATGGGTAGCCAATTTGTGGCCAAATTTTTTAAAAAGTTTTGAAAGCTCATAACATGAGCACATTATAATGCACTCATATTATGGCTTGGTGTAACGAGCCTAAGGCTCAGCCACAATGAGCCCATAACACGAGCATGTTATAATGCACTTGTGTTATGAGGTATTAAAAGCAAAAAAAAAAAAGGAATTTGAAATCATTTTCATTGTGACTATATTTTTTTCTACCCACGGCCAAAACCCCTCAGTTTTGCACTTGTGTTATGGGAGGAGCCATTTTACAATATTTTTCATCAAATTGTTGATGTTTCATCGCTAGGATTATGCCATGTCAACAAGGAGGTCTGAGAGGTAAGGATTATTTGTTTTTTTGTTGTGAATTTGTTAGTTTTAGGTTGTTTTTGATATTTATTTTTTGAATTTGTAGATGTTAATGAACCTGCAAACCCTCCTCAAAATCCTCAACAAGCACAAAAAAAAAAAGAGGAATAAAACACTCAACAAGCACAACAACAACAACAACAACAACAACAACAACAAAATCTTCAAGTTTAACAACCACAACAACAATCTCCTCCACCAATCCATCAACATCCTCCTGACACTCAGCAAAACTTAATGAGTGAAACTAAAAACAATAAAAAACAAATTGAGGATTTAATTAGGAGGTTGAAAAATCCAAATGGTTCAACCATGGAAAGAATGACCCTATCAACTTCACTCAATGAAATGTTAAAAAATGTAGATTCAATCAGCAAACAATCAACTAGTTGGAAAGATAGGAGGTAGGCGGCTAAGGCTTATTACTGGGATAAATTATCATATAAAGATGTAAAAGATATAAAAAATACAAAATTTGATTTATGTTCATTATTCACTGACCCATGCCCAAATGCAAATCTTACCCTCAATTCAAAGAGGTTTCCTATCCATTGGTGTCACCACCAATAGATTAGGAACTTTTTTTGGGATAGGTGGTACATGGTTTTCAATTACCCACTATGCAACAATTGTGAAGTCTCGCAATATTTCCTTAGGAAACTATACTGTGAGTTCATCTTGAACTAAATTCTAAACTATTTTTATATGAGGTACTTCTAGGGGAGAGGTGGGTGGTTAGCTCAAGATAGACACAGTGCACAGTAGGATCCTACGCAGCAAGGGAGATGACCTCTTGCTAGGTTGCCTCATGAGCACATTCTTATCCCTTCCATCATGAAGGAGAGTGTTGAGGTAGAGACTCTGCAGGCCATCAACTCTTTGACCTAGAGTGTCATCCAGCATTCCAGCCCTATACTATAGCGCCATCTAGGGGAGTCTTTGAGTGGTGGGCTTCAATCCCATTTGTTTCAGTCTTGTAGGGCGACTTGTTCATATGACCCCACTGAAACTTAGGAGGCTAATACGTATGATACGTCTATAGCTATGGAGATGGCAAGGGTAGCTGACATTTTGAATGAGGCCTATGGAATTGATACTTAGGTAAATGTTGGAAAGTTCATTAAGTTTATTTTATTAAATTTCAATTTTGAAATGCAACATTAACTAACTTAGTTTTATTATTTTAATAAAATTTCCAGGTCACAATGTTGATACTAGATACACCAGCCCTACACCCACTTATTTCTTCACTACATCTACCATTAAGGAATGTGTTTTTTTTTATTCAAGGGGTAAACACTTTTCATCGAAGCTATGAACTGGAATACATCCATTCAACAATACCACCCCAATGGGGTTTGAACCTTGGTGGAAAGAACAACAATGCCACCTTTAAACTATCACACCATGCCAATACTGGCTACCATTGAGGAATGTAAATAGTAAACAATTATAAATTTATTACATGTTAATAGCATTGTTTTATGAATGGTATTTTAATATGTGATTTTGGATGTTAATAGGCTAATATTAGAGGTTTTGAGGGAACACCTCCTAGTGCCAGTTTATTTAGACAAACCTACATGCAAGTAATAGAATAAAGAGTTTAACTAATGAATTGTACTTAATATATTTTTGTAGTTTATATTCATATCGTTGATTGCGTTGCATTGCACATCTTTCAAACTCAAATAATTACTTCACATTCCATAGCTAATAACTTGATGTTGATAGATGAAAAAAAATCAACTACAATATAGTTTTTTAGAAATTCAACATAAGCAATGATGCAATTACTTCCCATAGTATAATTAATAAGTAGGAGCAACTTCCAATTGCATTTTCTTTTAATGGCATTCCATGAGACCACTTTTTACTGAGACATCTTTTCAAACAGTTCATTGCCTTGTCTATGTTATGGATGCTTGGAAGGAATATATGAAAGAATAATAGTAAGCAATAGCATAGACAAGGAAATGAGTTTTTTGAAAAAATTCCTCAAAGAAATGCGGTCTCATGGTGATGTCCATCACCATGAGACCCAATTTCTTTGAGGCACTTTTTCAAACATCACACTGCTTTTTCTATGCTACCACATTTTCCATACATCTCTACCAAAGCATTTTATCAAATAGTTCATTTCCTCACTCCTATGGCTAAAATCTTTAAAAAGGTGCTTTCCAACAAACTATGGATGCTTGGAAAAAATCTATCAAAGCATAATAGTAAGCAATAACATAGACAAGGTAGTGAGTAGTTTGAAAAAATGCCCCAAAGAAATGCAGTCTCATGGTGATGGAATGCCATTCCATCACCATGAGACCACATTTCTTCTAGGAATTTCTTCAAACAACTCATCACCTTTTCTATGCTACCATATTTCCCATACATGTGTACCAAAGCATTATATCAAACTACTCACTTCTGCCATTCCATCACCATGAGACCACATTTCTTCGAGGAATTTCTTCAAACAACTCATCACTTTTTCTATGCTACCATATTTTCCATACATGTGTACCAAAGCATTATATCAAACTACTCACTTCCTTGCTACTATGGCTAAAAGCCTAAAATAGGTGTTTTCCAACAAACTATGGATGCTTGGAAAAATTTCTACCAAAGCATAATAGTAAGCAATATCATAGTTAAGGCAATGAGCAGTATAAAAAAATGCCTTGAGGAAATGTGGTCTCGTGGTGATGGAATGCCATTCCATCACTACTTGAAGAATAGAAACCAACCCATTAGCCAAAATTCCCCTCCAAATTTTTTTCAAGGTCCTCATCCTCAATTTACCAATCCATGGAACCTTCCACCTTTTATTCCACTTGTTCATGTCCTAACTCCTCCCTCTTCATGTCATGATCGCCCTCCATCTCATAACCAAGGCCACACTATACCATCTACCCCATCCCACCATAATACCATAGAGAAGGAAATGAACTATTTAAAAAAATGTCTGAAAGAAATGCAGTCTTATGGTGATGGAATTCCATGAAAAATTATTCTGTAATGGAATTCCATTACCATGAGACCCCATTTCTTCAAGGAATTTTTTCAAACAGTTCACTACTTTCTCTATCCCACCACAGTTATTGTACATGTCTATGAAAGCATTTATCAAATGGTTCACTGGCTTGCTAGTATGGTTAAAAGCCTAAAAACACATGCTTTTGAACAAGATATGGATAGGAAAAATAGTAAGCATGATAGTAAAAAATATATAGTTTAATAAGTACTCAAAATTTTGTTTATCTCATACATTATAAGTCATGACGTGGATCACTATTGTAGTTTTTGTGATTGAATAATTTTTTATTTTATTTTCAAATGTTGCAAGCAGATACACCTCTAAATGTTTAGAGGACAATGGAGATCGGTGTTTCATCTACTATAGACTCCTTGATGGCTCTAACAGAGGAGGTATGAGGAAAATTACTAAATTTCAATATACATTCGTTGTTATAGATGTTGGTTAGTGAAAAATCAAACCATTATTGATTTGTAGTTTAATTTCTATTTGGATGGTCTAAACAAGGCTTCAACATGCCTCAGCATGGGAATTTGAATATTTCCCTCATGAAGAGTGATCATCAGAAGGTGGTAAGTGATTATTTTGTTAAATATATCATTTTTAATAATGTAATTTCCATATATTAATGTCTTTACTTCTTATTGTAACATATAAGACTTGACCTAGAACTAAACCCTAGGAGGAGCACCAAGAGCACTCCTTGACCACAACATAAACGAGTGACAAATGTATCACCATCCGACCAACAAGCAAAGGGAAAGAGTTTATTTCAAGAGCATGGAGAGTGATGACTTTTGATTCTAGATCCCTTTGTTGTATGCATATATGGCATTTTTGTACATATTTTATATTGGATATATTTGACATTGTATACCTATATGGAATTCTCATAAGCCTATGTGGCTATTTTGTACCTATATTTTATACTTATATCAACATATATTGATGTGTGCCTACATGGATATTTGGTTAATATAAATATTTTTTATTGATGGTGTCCATATTTGCATTATAAATTCATGGTTCAATAGATATGAGTTACGTTTATTCAAGTGTATAATTTTCAACTTATACATGTATACTTTGTTAATTACGTGCATTCCAATGTATACATTGTGACTTACGTGTTTTCATGTGTATACCTTTTATTCATGCATATACTTTGTATTAATTTGCGTATACTATGTATTGGTGTGTATACTTCAAGGTTTACGTATTTTTGAGTACTTGTGCTTCCCTTATTCACATGTACATGCTTGACTTATTCGTGTGTATACTCATTAATTGGTTAGCCCTAGCATTGATCATTGTTGTCCTTCATGGTTTGTCTTGAATATTAACTGATTAATGCTAAACAACTTTATTAGTTGATGCTAAACAACTTTAATATTTCTAGGAATAGTAGTAGAGTTACCGATTCCAAAATTGCACAAATTGAAAAGAAAATATTAACGGTAATTAAATGCACTGATTATTAACTCGATAATTGATTAAGAATGAGTATAAAATATATCAAGAGATGAGCCTTCTAGAATGGCAACTGCCAACTAAAAAATAGGCAAAACAGTCCCAATACTTTGAAAGTAATAATCCACCCAAAATTGCAATGGGAGGGAAGGATTATTTAAGATCCTTGAGCAATGTATTTCCTAAATCTCCCTTGTTTTTACATATCTCAATTAAGTTTAATCCAAAGAGTTCCATGAAATGTTTTATCTAAAAGTAAAAAACATTTTTTCAATTGGTATTTCATGAAATGTTTCATAAAAAGATTCCAATATATTTAATCTTTTGATTAGAACATCTCAATTAACCAAAGGATACATAATCTTCACAACACTTGCAAAACATAATATTCATAGTAGATGATGAGTAGTTAACTTCTTGACACATTATCATACAAACATTTATCTTGAATAGTCTTTAAACATTTTTAGAGTATAATCCTCATAGTGCATAATGAATTGTTTTGTTCTTGATCCATCATCGTATAAACACATCGAAAGATCTATATGTCAACTTTTTGCAATATTATTTCTTGTATAGGAAATGGACTTGAGAGAAAACAAGTTATAATTTATAATAAAAATAAGAAATAGACTCAATAGTGGAAACTTTATTTATCACACCAAATAATAAATGTACGTGAGAGCATCACTTATTTCTCTTAGACAGCAATTTTCAAGCATAGCAAATCATTTCAAATGAAAATAACAAAATGCTTCACAACCAAAGTAGTTAATTGAGGAAAAATAAAATGTTTCCAAGTTCCACCATTGTACACATTTACAATTGGTTGTATATTGTTGTAAGGGAAAGGAGGATAGTTATAAAACATCTTATGCTTGCTAGACTTGAGGATGATCATATTCTTTTTTTGTGGAAAACTCGTACTTCTCAACTGTTGTGTGTATGTTTCTCTTTTCGATTGTTTTAGATGTCATCAAAAGGGATCAAGTCAATTGAACATAGCTCGGAGCGATTATGCATGTTTGGGTCTGAAAAAACACCATTCCTAGCATAAACGTACCCATCGGGATGTGTTGGAGTAGTTTTTTTGGTCACACAAGTTGCAAACCAAAAGTTGCACCACTTTGCAACTTTACACTACTTGCATTTGACACTTTTTCCATCAAGTGAAACTTGGACACCATGGGAAAATGACTTTGAGATAACAAAAAATGAGAGAGGTTATTGTAGAGGAGCCCAATGTGATCCTATAGGCTTAGATGGAGAGTTCATAAGTATCACAGTTTCCAAGTAATAGACCGTCAAAGATTGTTACCCTTTTGCACTTTGGACCCTTAAGGGATTGATCCAGTTGAACGTAGCTCAGAGTGATTCCACATGTTTGGGTGTGAAAGATGACCATTCTTAGTGTAAATTTACCCATCCAAATGTGGTGGAACAATTCATTTGGTCACAGGAGTTATAGAACAAAAGTTGCACCACTTTGCAACTTTCAACTTCTTGCATTTGACAACTTTTTTCCAAAGTAAAAATTTTCCACCACAGGAAAACACCTCTAAGATAGAAAAAATTGAGAGAGGTTATTGTAGAGGGACCCAACATAGTCCCATAGGCTCAGACGAGAAGCTTCTAAGTATCACGGTGTCCAAGTAATAGGCCATCGAAGATTGTAGCCATTTTGCACTTTGGACTCTTAAGGGATTCTACTAGTTAAATGTAGCTTAGAGTGATTCAGTGTATTTGGGTGTGAAATAGGACCATTCCTAGTGTAAAATTACCTATCCATAGACATTGGAATAGTTCGTTTGGTCACACGAGTTGCAGAATCATGGTAGCTGACTAACAACATGCTGAAGTTTGCAGCCATTTTGCACTTTGGACTCTTAAGGGATCGATCTGGTTGAACATAGCTCAGAGCAATTTTGCATGTTTGGGTGCAAAAGAGGACCATGCCTAGCATGAACATACCTATTTGGATGCATTGGAACAATCTATTTGGTAACACGAGTTGTAGAACAGAAGTTGCACCACTTTGCAACTTTCAACTACTTGCATTTGACAACTTTTCCCCAAGTGAAAATTCACCACCATGGGAAAATGCCTCTAAGATAGAAAAAACTGAGATATTTTATCATAGAGGGTCCCAACATGATCCCATATAATTAGATGAGAAGTTTCTAAGCATCACGGTATTCGAGTAACAACATGCTGAAGTTTGCAGCTATTTTGCACTTTGGACTCTTAAGGGATTCTACCAGTTAAATGTAGCCTGGAGTGATTCAGCGTGTTTGGATGAAAAATAGGACCATTCCTAGTGTAAATATACCCACCTAAATGCATTGGAATAGTTCATTTGGTCACACAAGTTGTAAAATGAAAGTTGCACCACTTTGCAACTTTCAACTACTTGCATTTGACAACTTTTTTCCCAAGTGAAAATTCACCATCACGGGAAAATTCCTTCGAGATAGAAAAAAATTGAGAGAGGTTAATGTAGAGGGGTCAAATTAATTCCCATAAACTCAAACAATAAGGTTCTAAGCATCACGATGTCCAAGTAACAACCCATTGAAGATTGTAGTCAATTTGCACTTTAGACTCTTAAGGGATTCTGACGGTTGAATGTAGCTCAGAGTGATTCAGCGTGTTTGGGTGCAAAAGAGGACCATGTATAGCATAAACCAACCCATCTAGATGCATTGGAATATTCCATTTGATCACACGAGTTGCAAAACGAAAGTTGCACCACTTTGCAACTTTGCACTGCTTGCATTTGACACTTTTTTCATCAAGTGAAAACTGGACACCACGAGAAAACCACTCCAAGATAACAAAAACCAATAGAGGTTATTGTAGAGGGGACCAACATAATCTTATAGGCTTAGACGAATATTTTGTAAGTGCCACGGTTTCTGAGTAATGGTCAGTCAAAGGTTGATGCCCTTTTTCATTTTGAACCCTCAAGGGATCGAGCCAGTTAAACATAGCTCAAAGTGGTTATGTATGTTTGGGTACAAAAGAGGACCATGTCTAGCATAAATTTACCCATCTAGATGTGTTGGAATATTTTTTTTGGTCACTTGAGTTGCAGAACGAAAGTTGCACTGCTTTGCAACTTTACATTGCTTGCATTTGACACTTTTTCTATCAAGCGAAAATAGGACACCACGGGAAAATGACTCTAAGATAACAAAAATTGAGATAAATTATTATAGAGGGGCCCAATGTGATCTTGTAGGCTTAGAAAAAGAGCTCTTAAGCATCATGGTTTCTGAGTAATAGCCTGTCAAATATTACTGCCCTTTTGCACTTTGGACTCTTAAACGATCGATTCAGTTGAACATAGTTCAGAACAATTCCCCGTGTTTGGGTGTGAAATAGGACCATTCCTAGTGTAAACATACCCATTCAGACACATTGGAACAGTCTGTTTGGTCACATGAGTTTAAGAACAAAAGTTGAACCACTTTGCAACTTTGCATTGCTTGTAATTGACACTTTTTCCATCAAGTCAAAATTGGACACTACAAAAAAATAATTCTGAGATTAAAAAAAAAACCAAGAGATATTATTGTAGAGGTTCCCTACATGATCTTGATGCCTTAGATGGAATTATCGTAACTAACACAATATATGGGTAACAAGCTGTCAAATATTCTTGCCCTTTTGCAATTTGGACTATTAAGGGATTACGTTGCTTGATCTACAAATGTTTGAGGGCAGCAATAAATTTCAATATTTGAGTAAATCTCATTACAATTGTTTATTTCAATAGAGTTTATGCTATATTCATATTGATATATAATCATTAGGTTGATTTGTTTTAATAAATAAAGTTTTTATAATAAGTTAGTCAATTGTTGCTAGTTATAATAGGGAGAGAATAAAAGATGAAAAAGAATTATTAGTAACCATTAAACATTATTACACTCACTATATTAATAATTTGATGTTTACAATAAAATGAGATTTATTTGGCTGTCCTAAGTCTTTTGTTTGTGCTACAATTGTCTAATATGTTTCATATACCATTTTGAAACCCAAGTGCTTATACTTGTAGGCTGATGCAGAGCAGGGTATGAAAACACTATAACTCACTCAAATCTTGATGAAATCAAATGAGACAAAATGTAAATGAAAGTTAGTTCACTCCTCTATAAATTCCAATGCACAAATGAGCACTTCCAAGCCCTACCAAAATGTACAAATTGTTGTAGTAGCAAAATTCAATGTAGGAAAATGTAGAAAACAATGAATCTTTGTTATTCAATCCTCCAAATGTACATCCAACCCTTGTTTCAACCATTAAAAAGAATATTTAGCCTTTTTCCAACCATATCCAACTAACTACAACTAACTTTTAACATCCTAACTATTCAACTTCCCTTTTACATCAAAAAATGCAAAAGTTGTTATGCAACTTTTTTATAATTTTTGCAACTTTACCAAATTGACTTAAAATGACTCCTCCTAACCAAAACTGACCCAAAACATTGCAACAAGATCTTAAAGACCTTATTTCAAAAAATAAACATGATGTTAAACATAAAGACACTACATACTAAACCCCTTTTACAAAATGAAGGCCTAGGTGCCCTGCACCATAGGCACAATGCCTTAGGTAATTTTTTCTCATGGATCTTTTACAATGTCAATCATACATTCTAGATTCTCTTATAATTTCTACATCATAGGTGCTCATGATGAGGTTAACTTCAAATCAATAAATTGATATTCCCTTGCTAAGCTTCACATGCTCTTTTATAATGCCTTCAAATCAGAATTGAGATTTGTCAAGATCATCAAAATAAGGATGTTGCATTGCTTTTTTGGCTGGGATTCTCTTCAGTGGCTCATAAATCAGCATTTTATGCAAGGAGAGACCAATCAATTTTTAGTATTTTACTTACAAATATGCAAAGTAAAAGAAGAAAAATAAAGAGCATCCAAAATGGAAATGAAATGAAAATAGATGGAAGGCACTTACAGACAACAAATCCACACCATTTGGTTCCAACTCGGGAACAACAAGGCATAAATCTTGATGCTTCCATTGTGGATAGGCATTCCATTCTCTCAACTTAGTCACTCTTGGTCATACATCTTCACTAGGAGTTCCAAGATACCTATTGCACACAATACCTAGCATGAATAGAATAACTTCAAATTAGAGATGCTCTTATAATGTGTACATCATAGGTGCTCATAATAAAGTTAACTTCAAATGAATAACTTGAAATTCCCTCACCAAGCTTTGCACACACTTTATAATGGCTTAAAATCATAATTGAGATTTGTCAATATCATCAAAATAAGGATGTTGCATTTCTTTTTTGGTTGAGATTCTCTTGGATGGCTCCTAAATTAGCATTTTTGCAAGGGGACACCAATCAATTTTTAGTAGGTTACTTACAAATAGGAAAAGTAAAAGAAGATGATAGCATCGGCATAAAAAAAATTAATGTGCATACAAGTATAAATTAACAAGAACCAATATGCATACTTACAAATTAATCCAACGAACCATCCAGGTCTGCTCTACTCTTTATTGTATAAAATATTGCCTCATGGTAGACTCACAGACCTTCCACAAGGTCTACTTCAAAGGTCTACCCCCATATTTGGTCAAACAAACATTGGATGCCATGACAAGGTTTGAGTAATGCAATGTGTTTCAAAGTCCTGAAACAAACTATTATGTGGGTAAATTTTAAGCCACGCTCCAGTAACAACAACTGAGCTTATAGGGTATTCGATGTTTTCTCCATCTATAACGGGGGCCTCCAATTTCTTTTTGGCCTCAACACAATGACACAAGTAATAGTTTGTTCCCTCTTTGTTTTCTTCATCTACAATAATTGCATAAACATGCCCTACATTGATATGTGCATCAAATATCTTGAAATTAGTCAACATTAGGAATACACTACAAAGTAAGATAATAATAGGAATTTCAAAAAATAAGCAAGTAGATATATTATCTGGTTGAACTAGATTTGATACATGGTCAAAGTTGATTGATGATTCCATCTGTGTTAGTTCCAATGTCATCGAAGGGAAATACAGTGTGATGTGGGCTAATATAACTTGTCAACCATTTATCAACCCACTCCTTTGACTCATAATCATTCTAGGCTTGCATTGTATATGAAGAAAAAAAGCATGCCATCTTCTGTGTATTGATACTCCATGAACCTACATCTGAGCTAAGGAAAGAGTGTAGCTCACTCAATCATGTTAGTGTACAAAAATCCTCATATGGTGCAATGTTAGTATCATCCATCAACCAAAAATATACACAAACTAAAGACATTCCTTCATTACCTAGACCAATCAAAGCATTACACCACTTCATGATTTATTTTGCATTTTTCAACTTTGCATTGTCTTTATACTTTAACTCTTATCATGCTAATTCTCTTTTCACGCATGCTCCTGCACCATCATGCTCCCCCTTTCCATGCCCAACCTCACAAAAGTTCCACATATGTTGAACACCTGTAATGACATGCATCCTACTCAACCAATAGAACATGCATGAGTTCTTGAACTGTGTTGCATAGCTATCCGACCATATTATACGCCGACCATATGCTATGCCCCAATGAGAAAAATCATTGTAGAACATCTGGAAGAAGCCTTGCACAAACTCTAGAGAATGTGTTTGATAATCACTAATATAAAAGTGATACTCCCTCAATACCTTCATATGGTCCTCTATACAATTAGCTACATGAATGAATGTTATGTGCACAAATATTGAAACCTATGGAGTTGTAATATTGTGACTGCACCTCACGATGTGGTTGTAGAGTGTAGTTCTTTGCAAATTAAACTACTGATACTATGCTACCAACTAGAAAGGTGTCCTTTCATAGCTTGAATTACGTGTCCAGCCATTGAGATCCATGGGTATTCCTTGCATACTCATACACTATATTTTCACGAAACATGGACATAAACTGATACACTAG
Source organism: Sequoia sempervirens (assembly GCA_007258455.2). Classification (NCBI taxonomy): domain Eukaryota; kingdom Viridiplantae; phylum Streptophyta; class Pinopsida; order Cupressales; family Cupressaceae; genus Sequoia; species Sequoia sempervirens. The sequence goes on along the minus strand of VDFB02115590.1, from coordinate 18,704 downwards.
AATATTCTAAATAACCAAATCACACCTTTTTCTTGATTACCATCTTTTGTAATGTATGTCACTATTTTATACTTCCCCAACTCTACTAGTTTCTATCCCACCTCATATGTGCTTTCCATATGTCGAGATAGTGGCATACACTACAAGCCACCACAATGCTCGCATGAACAATTCAAGCATGTTGTCTTGTAGAATATTTTTCCATCCTCTATTTCAAATAAATTTTTTTTATAAGAACCCTCTTGAATATTTTGGCAGGGCTTCTATGCCATAATCCTACAAAACATCGTTATTATTAAAATATAAACATATAGAACAATAAACATCATAATGGTTAGCGAATTCAATATGTAGTCTACAACAAAAATTAGTGTGTGTGTGATTTATCTTGACATAAAAAGGTTTAAACATTTCAAAATATCTTTGAAAAATAGTGTGTGTGTGTGCTGCCAATGCGTATTCTCTTTTTGATGGTTGAGGTTCCTCTTCAATTGGCTTTTTCTCATCAATTGTATCCAATTTCTTTTTTTCATGATATGTCACCACCCATTCTCTCTCCTTTTCTTTTTAGGTTTCATACTCTTCGTCTGTTAGTTTATCCCTTGTTCATTTCCTCAGCATGGCAGATAATTTTACCTATAGCATGGTAATGAGATGAATATTATTTCCTAAAAAATGTATCCATTCAAATAAATGAAATATATGTCATTCAAGGCTTCATAAAAAATATTTACAATCATCCTATAAAAGAGTATTTCTAGCATAGACAAAGGTCACATGAATTTTTTCGATGGAATGCCTTAAAGAAATTTGTTAATACGACATGCCATGATTGCAAGATAGGATCAAAATGGAAGCATGGACAAGGCATGTGAATTCAAATTCCTTGGCAAGCTAGTGGAGCATTGGCAAGCTAGCTCACTCACTAGCTTGTCAATGCGGCAGGGTTGACAAGGTAGGGGCAATGTATGCCTTATAGAATTGGGGACTCATGGTGATGTGTGTTGCCCCTACCTTCTCAACCCTACTACATTGGAAAGCTAGTAGAGCATTGGCAAGCTAGTAGAGCATTGGCAAGCTAGCTCACTCACTAGCTTGCCAATGCAGTAGGGTTGAGAAGGTAGGTGCAACGTGTGCCTCATAGAAATGGGGTCTCATGGTGATTAATTCACTATGAGACCCCATTTCTATGAGGCACACGCTGCCCCTACCTTCTCAACCCTACCACATTAGCAAGATAGTGGAACATTGGCAAGCTAGCTCACTCACTAGCTTGCCAACGCGGTAGGGTTGAGAAGGTAGGGGCAGCGTATGCCTCATAGAAATGGGGTCTCACAGTGATATAAGAAGGTAGGGGCAGCATATGCCTCATAGAAATGGGGTCTCTTAGTGAGACCCCATTTCTATGATACCCCATTTCTATGAGGCATACGCTGACCCTACCTTCTTATATCACTGTGAGACCCCATTACTATGAGGCATATGCTGCCCCTACCTTCTCAACCCTACCGCTTTGGCAAGCTAGTGGAGCATTGGCAAGCTAGCTCACTCACTAGCTTGCTAATGTGGTAGGGTTGACAAGGTAGGGGCAGCATATGACTCATGGTGATGTAGATCACCCTGAGACCCCATTTCTATGAGGCATACGCTGCCCCTACCTTCTCAAACCTACCGCATTGGCAAGCAAGTGAGTGAGCTCACTAGCTTGTCAATGCTACCACATTTTACATACATTTATACGAAAACATCATTGTCGAACAATTCAAATGCCTTGTCCATGCTTCCATCTTGATCCATGATTGCAAGATAGGCTGCACCTTTCCTCATGTTGCTAACTTAGCCTTGAATAAAGAGCCTTGAAATAGTGAAGAGAAGGGTTAGAATCCCTTGTAGGTAGACTAATCAAGGAAACATTTAAAATATATAACAACATAAGTGATGAGGTAGGTTTAGTGATGAGGTAAATTTAGAAATAGAGATGAAAACCAAAATAGTTTCAAAGATCTATCAATGTGGGAGGAGTATATTCCAATTTTTTAGAGACATGTATGGAAATTTTGGTAGCATAGACAAGGAAATTAGATATTTGGTATAACTATTTGACAAAATACCTCAATGATATATGTCCTCATTGACTATAATGATTGCAAGATATGCAAAAAATAGATTTATTGAAAACGCTTTAGAAAATTTCAAGCATATACAAATTGTAAGTGTAAAACCAAATTCAACTACATTTTCCAACATCCCCCATTCCTATACCAAAATGAAAGCTTTGGAGAGTGGTATGCACATCCATAATAAAGGATTGAGAAATGATGTTTTATTTTACTTCCTTATAACTTATATCATATATATGTGTATACAAAATGTGGAAGCATACACAAGGTAAGTCAATTGTTAAATAACAAAATGCTTCAAAGAGATGTGGTTTAAAAATGTAATTGGCATGTGTATAGAATTGTGTAATTTAAAATGTGCATTGACAAGATAAGGTTATAATGACAAACAAACAATGATCAACATGGAATATGCAAAATAACAAAAAATGAAACCAAGCCATACTAGAATGAAAGAAAATGTGTAAAGACTTCACATACCTAAAAAATTAGAGTTTAAAATGGAAGAGTTCTACCCCATTATGTAGCCTTTGCTTCTTCTTTCATCAAACTCCTCAACAATTTGAATTTTTCAAAATCTTGTTCCCCTCCAAACTTCAATTTTATATCACTTTTGAATGGAATTCAAACTTGAATTGATATTATATTCCTTTCAATGTGAAAACTCTACTATTTCATGCAAATGTGGTGGAAAGATCATGAAAAAGGTTGTGGAATGTGAAAAACATGCATACACACTTCACAACATTATCAAAAAGCTACTTTTTGTCAAAGCACGTGCAGAACTAGGAGAATATGTAGAATGTGGACCTTGAGATCACAGGTATATGATTTTTTTATAGTTTTCAGAGCAAGCCAAAATGTGCTCGTGTTATAATGTTAACAGTATTTCTTGCTATAAAAACAACCATGTCTCTACTACTTCAAAATGCGCTCGCACTATAAGAAAGTTGATTTTTTTATAGATTTATTTTCTCTCTTTCTCTCTACCCTCTACCCTCTACCCTTAATCCCTCTACCCTTAAACCCTCAACCCTCTACCCTCAACCCTAAACCCTAAAATCTATACCCTCAAACCCTAAACCCTCTACCCTCAACCCTAAAGCCTTAAACCTTCTACCCTTTATCCTCAAACCCTAAACCCTGAACCCTGATACCCTCTACCCTATACATTGGATCCTGAACCCTAATCCTTCAACCATATGTACCCTAAACCCTAATTCTTCAACCATATGTAGCTCCTAAACCTTAAACCCTAAACCATCAACCCTATAGGTCCTCAACCCTATACCCTAAACCCTTATACCCTAATTCTATCTCTCTCCCATCTACCCTCTACCCTTTATCCTCTACCCTCTATCTCTCTGCCCTCCCTCCTCTCTCTCAAGTCTCTCCATCCTACCCCCTCTACCTCTCTCAACTCCTCTCCCTCTCACTCACTCCTTCTATCTCTCTCCCTCTACCCTCTACCCTTAACCATTATACCCTCTATCCTCTACCCTTTATCTCTCTCCCTCCCTCCTACCCCCCTCTCCCTCTCTCAAGTCTCTCTCTCTCACCCCTCCTCCTATCCTTCTCAAGTTAGGTTTCCAATTTCACAAATTAGCAAGCTAGTGGGTGAAATTGGCAACCTAGCTTGGCCTGTTTGAGAGAAATGGGTCATTATATGAGACCCCATTTCTTGGTAACTTGATTTGAAAAAATGGGTCCAAGAAATGGGGTCTCCTAGAGACCCCATTTCTTGGACCCATTTTTTCAAATAGGCCACTACATTTCCAATTTCACCGAATTGGCAAGCTAGTGGGTGAAATTGGCATCCTAACTTGGAATGTTTGAAAAAATGGGTCCAGGAAATGGGTCTCCCAATGATAGACCCCATTTCTTGGACCCATTTTTGCAAACAAGTCACTACATTTCCAATTTCATCGAATTGGCAAGCTAGTGGGTGAAATTGGCAACCTAACTTGGCTAATTTGAGAAAATGGGTCCGAGAAATGGGGTCTCTCGGTGATGAAATGGGGTCTCCTAGTGATTTACATCACTGGGAGACCCCATTTCTTGGACCCATTTTCTCAAATAGGCCAAGTTAGGTTGCCAATTTCACCCTCAACCTTCAACCCTCCTCCCATAAACCCTCAACCCTCAACTCTAAACCCTAAACCTTAAAACCCTCTGCTGCCCTCACCCTCAATTTTTAACCCTCCCCTTAATCCTCAAAATTACCCCTATACCCACTACCCTATACATTGGACCCTCAACCCTAATACTTCAACCACGTACCCTCAAACCATTAAACTAAACCCTAAACCCCCTACCCTCAATCCTAAACCATCAACCTTAAACCCTTACACCCTAAACCCTTAAACCCTCTACCCTCTACCCAATACCCTAAACCAGTCAACCCTATGGGTCCCTCAACCTTGTACGATCAATTTTCTCTCTCACTCACTTACCCTATACATGGACTCTCAACCCCAATCCTTCAACCATATGTACCCCTCAACCCTAATCCCTCAACCCCTATACCCTCAACCCAATACCCTAATCCCTCACCCTACAGGTCATCAAGCCTATACCCTCAATTCTCAACCCTCTACCCTATACATTGGATCCTCAACCCTCATAGATCTCTGTCCCTCCCTCCTCTTCTCTCCTTCTCTCTATCTTAGTTCTCCCTCCATCTCTCTATCCATCCATCCCTCCCTCTCAACCCTAATCCCTCAACCCTAATTCCTCAACCCTAAACCCCCAACCCTTAAACCCTTAAACACTCAACCATAAACTCTAAACCATAAACCCTCTACCCTCAACCCTAAACCCTTACACCTTAAACCCTTAAACCCTCTACCCTCTACACTTAACCCAATACACTAAACCATCAACCCTATAGGTCCTCAACCCTATACCCTCAATTTTCTCTCTCACTCACTCACTCGTATCTCTCTCCCCTCTTCCATTAACCCTCTACCCTATACCCTTAACAGTTAAATCCTTTACCCTCTACCCTTAAACCCTTAAATCCTCTACCCTCTACCATAAACCCTAAACCCTCTACCCTCAACCCTCAACCCTTAATCCCTAAACCATAAAACCCTCTACCCTCTACCCTCAACCCTTAACCCTCAACTGATAGGGTAGGGTTGGATGGAACACTCACTTTCCCATGCTCTGGGTCTCACCTTGGAAAACCCCCTTGGTGTCACTCTCCACCTTCTTAACTTATAGGTTCTAATGCTTGTTAGGTACCCCTGGTTCTCCTGGCCAACCCTACTATCATCTCCATTTCCCTAACCAAGCCAATCTTGGTGCTCTCTCTACCATTCCCTCCTTAGCCCTTAATCTTCCTAAAGGCTAGCTAAACCTCCAACCTTCACTAACTCAATGTAGGGGTGTGTGTTGTCTCCCATGGCTTCAAAAACTTCCTCCTAGGGTTCTTGTAGGCTCTCCCAAGCTCCATCTTTCCATCGCTATCATCAAACCCTCATTTAGGGTTAAAAAGGCTACTAGCCTTGAGCCCCAATTAGGTCTCCTAACTCGAGAAAATAGGCTCAATCTCCAATATTTCTAAAGAACATCACAATATTTCCATGGGGATCCTGGTTCATTTTCCTACCTCTCAAAGATTTTTGAGGTTATAGGCCTTCACTATCCGTACACAGGCGTAACCCTCATTTTGTAAGAATTAGGGCTTTTAGGCCATTTTCTAACCACACAGTGAACTGTCAGCTTTTCCCAATTACCAAATAGACTGGTGAAACCTATTCCTTCATTCCAAGCCTTTGTAAGGCCTCCTGCATCTACCACACACCTAGATTTTCCAGGGGATTGACACCCCTACAACTTTAGTGCTCTGCACTCTTTGACTACCCTAGTCGGGCACTGCCAAGCTCGCCTAGGAACAGTCTTTTGCCATGGATTCGTGGATCCTAAAGACTCCTACCTCTACCTTATGTACAAACATGGAGCTTAGCCACATTCCCAACAAGCCTGTACTCTAGGTACAGTGGTAATGTAAGCTAAAACCCCATTTTCCACAGTCTACCAGTCAAAACTGCAATTGAAGAAAGAACAAAGTATTTACAAGAATACTTGAAAGTGAGTAACCTACTATATACTGTCACAAATGATGCTTGACAAGAAATTTCACTACATTCTAATCTGTACTAGATGCCAAGTTCAATCCATTAACCTACTAATGCAAAAACAGGAACAAAAACAGAAAATGCACACTTAAAATATCACTATCTTCTTGATTTCAAACTGATTACAAACTCAAAATGATTCCAACCTCAATTCCAAGTTGAGGAACACCTTTTAAAGGTTCATAAAGTGGTTACTTCTCCCCTTGGTCAGACATAACCACCATATTAGGCCAAAATTGCACAAATGCAACATTTTGGGCTTTATTTCCAACTCCTAGTGAATCCTAGTGGAAACAAGTTATGAAACTCATCCATTCTACCATGAGCTACTAATCCACCTTCCTCCTAACATTTTCTAACACCTCTAACTCAAAACTAAATGGTCAACATGACCTTAAAGCATTAAAACCACCAAATTTCATCCTAGGCTCACAAATTTGCCTAGTGCTACCTAATGCTTCCTAGGTGCTCTTGCACCATTCTCCCCCTCTCTACCCAAACAGTAAGGAAAGGAAGGAGAGATCAATGACAGGTCAATACCAAACTTCTTGAACTGATCTTTTTGTACCCATGTGGCTTCTAATTAATGCTTGTTCTTCCACTTGATTAGGTGCTCCATGTACACCTTATGCCTTGTAGACTTCTTCACTCTTGACTCCAAGACCCTCTCTGCTTGTAGCTTGTCTGGAGTAGGTAGGGGTATGTTTCTTACATCCTTGAAGATTTCCCTATTATTTTGATCTAAATCCTTGACTGATCCCTTGTACTTGATCAAATCAGCAACATTGAACACTAGTGAAATCCCTAGATCTGCTGGTAACTCCACCTTGTATGCATTTTTCCCATACTTGGCCAATACCTTGCATGGACCCACTCTCTTCATCTACAACTTTGTTGATGTACCCTTATACAACCTAGATTTGTTGAGGTGGACCATAACATAGTCTCCTACTGCAAATTGTACATCTTTTCTTGACAAATCTGCCTTCTCCTTCAACTTTTGTGTAGCCTCGGTGACTATCTTCTTCACCTGCTCCTGAATCTCTTTCATGGTTTGATTGAAGTCCTCTACATGACCACTCATGACCACTCATGGTTTGATTGAAGTCCTCTTCTTCACCTGCTCCTGAATCTCTTTCATGGTTTGATTGAAGTCCTCTACATGACCACTCTTATGTTCCATAGCTCCAAGATCTCTGAGGTCACATATGCCTCTTGGGTGCATCCCTTACACAACTTCAAAAGGACTCTTCCCTGTGGTCCGGTTCACACTATCATTGTAAGCATACTGAGCTTGTGAGATAACCATATCCCATGTTTTTCCATACTCCTTAGTTAGGCACCTTAGAAGGTTACCTAGCACACTATTAACCACCTCTGTTTGACCATTGGTCTGAGGATGGTAAGCTTATCCAAATGACAGGTTGGTACCCAATCTACTCTGTAGAGTCTTCCAAAAGTGACTCATGAACTTCACATCCCTATCTGAAACAATGCTCAAAGGCAATCCATGGATCCTTACAACTTCCTTGAAGAAAAGATGAGCTATGTAACAAGCATCATGAGTAGTTTTGCAAGGAATAAAATGACTCTTTTTGCTAAATCTGTCCACTACTACATAGACACTGTCAAAACCAGTCTTGGTCTTAGGAAGGCCTACCACAAAATCCATGCTTACACACTCCCATGGTCTGTTAGGAATGGGTAGGGGTTGATATAGACCACCATTACTAGCTCCTCCCTTAGCTTTCATACACACAACAATTTTTTCCACATACTTTCTAACCTCTCTTGCAAACATAGGCTAGTAATAGAATCTTTGCACTAGTTCTAAAGTCTTGTTTATGCCAAAATGTCCACTAAGACTTCCATTATGCTTTACCTGAATGAGATTTTCCCTCATTGACCCTCTTGAAACACATAACTAATTTCCTTTAAAAAATAACCCACTTTGCAATGTATACTCTGAGTATTGGCTATGGAAATGGTTCTCGAAGTTAGAACATACCTTATAGACCTCTGAAAAGTCTTCATCTTCCCCATAGAGATCCTTGAAACTCTCTATGCCAATGCTCTTGATCTGTATCTCTTGCACTGTCAACAATCTCCTACTCAATGCATCTACTACTTTATTTAGTTGTCCCTTCTTGTGCTTGATGGTGAAGGTAAAAGCTTTGATGTATTCCATCCACTTCAAGTGTCTATTGGTCAACTTCTCTTGGGTATTGATATAGCTAAGTCCCTGATTGTCAGTAAAGACTACAAATTCCTTGGGTAGAAGGTAATGCCTCCATTTCCTAAGTGACTAAACCAAAGCATAAAGTCCTAAGTCATAAGTGGAATACCTCTTCTTTTCTTCATTGAGCTTCTCACTAAAGAAGGCTATAGGCCTACCCTCTTGACTTAGCACTCCTCCTACTGCCACTCCACTTGCATCACATTCAACAGTGAACAATTTGTCAAAACTAGGTAATAAGAGAATAGGTTGAGTTGCCACCTCTCATTTCAGTTTCTCGAACCCTTTCTTAGCTTCTTGAGTCCACACAAACTTAGTTTTTAAACCGCCTTTGATTTTATCTAGGACTGGTGCACATATACCACTAAAGTTCCTTATGAATTTTCTATAAAATTGAGCCAAACCATGCAAACTTCTTACCTCAGTCCCTTTGGTTGGTGTAGGCCAGTTTAGGATAGCTTCCACCTTGCTTGGATCCATCTTCAATGATCCTTTGGACACTACAAAACCCAAATATACAAGCTCTTGTTTAAAGAACTCACACTTCTCTAGATTGATTGCCAACTTCTTCTCTTGCAACCTTCTAAGAACCAACTCCACATATTTTAAATGATCTTCTGTTGTCTTGCTAAATATGAGGATTTCATCAAGGTATACCACCACAAATATCCATGTAAAGTCTTTAAGTACTTCATTCATGAGCCTCATGAATGTGCTAGGGGCATTAGAGAGGCCAAATGGCATCACTCTCCATTCATATAACCCATCATTTGTCTTAAATGTTGTCTTCCACTCATCACCATCCTTAATTCTAATTTGATGGTATCCACTCTTGAGATCCAACTTTGTGTAGTATTGAGCTCCTCCAAGACAATCCATTAAGTCTTCAATTCTAGGAATATGGAGCCTATACCTAATGGTGATCCTATTTATTGCTCTAGAATCAGTTCATAACCTCCACTTACCTCCTTTCTTGGTTGCTAAGACCACTGGTACTACACATGGGCCGATGCTCTTTTGAATCAATCCTTGATCCAACAACTCTTGCACTTGTCTAGCTACCTCTAGATTCTGATTTGGTGTAACTTTATAATCTGCTTTGTTGGGAAATGAAGCTCCAGGTATGAAGTCAATTTGATGACTTATGGCTCTCTTTGGTGGTAGAGTTGCAGGTGCACCATCACGTACAATGTCCTTGAACTGATCCAACAACTTTAGGACTGCTCCGGGTATGACTATCTTTTCAGCCTTGTCTTCTTCTTTAGGTTGTAACATAACCACATATCCTTCACCTCCTTGATGTAGGTTGTTAAGGAACTCCTTCCCACTACTCAACATGACACTTGGTGTCTTTGACTGTCCCTCTTCTTCTTCTGACAGTGACTGCAACTTGAAAGTCTTCCCATCCTTCTTGAATGAGATGGTGTTCTCTTTCCCATCATATATGGCACCTCTATCATATTTCCATGGTCTACCCAATAGTATATGGCATGCATCCATGGGTAAAACATCACAAACTAACTTGTCCTTGTACCCTCCAATGGAAAACTCCACCATTACTTGCTCATTCACTAGAACACTTTGCCCTTTGTTTAGCCATGTGACCTTGTAGGGGTTAGTGTGGGGTATCTTCTCCAATTTCAATTTCATTACTACCTCCTCTGAGATAATATTGTATGTTGAACCTGAATCTACTATGACCTTGCATACTTTACCAAGTATCTTGCACCTTACTCTAAATAGAGCTCTTCTCTGTTTTGGCTCTTCCTTGATCGGTTGTCTGATCAAAACTCTACTGAACATCGGATTCTCTCCCACCTCAGATTCAATGTGACTGACCTCAGGTGACTTAGGACTCATGATGTCCTCTTGTTCATAAGCCACTCTCTTCTCATTTCTTGATGAAGATGCTTTCTTCGGACACCTATAAGCTGGATGTCCAACTTGACCACAATGGTAGCATTTCATGTTTGTAAAGTATAAATTGCTCCTGCCTGCTCCTCTTCCTCTATTTGAACCTCCTTGAGGTCCTCTACCTCTGTTATATCCTCCTCTAGAAGATATTTCTCCTCCATGCTCTGTGGGTTTAAACTCTCCTTGGTTTCTTTGGTCATTGCCTCTACCTTGGTAGCCACCTCACTATCCTCTTTGATCTCTTTGATCTCTGCCTTTTCCTATGCCCTTAGAATCCTGGTCTTGCTTCCTCTTCCTTCTTTCAGCAATCTTTATGGCCAATTGATAGCATTGGTGCACTGTCTTAGGACTTAAAAGAGCCATCTCCTCTTGAATGTTCAATTTCAAGCCATTAAGATACCTAGCCACCTTGAGACTTTCATCTTCTGAAACATTAGACCTCATACAAAAAATTTGGAACTCCTATGTGTAGGTATTCACATCTTGGTCTTTCTGCCTTAAGATTTGTCTCTTCTTGTGTAACTGAATCTCATAATCATCTGGCATGTATGCTTCCCTCACTTTGGCAACCATTCCCTTCCAAGTTGAAATAGGTTGTTTTCCTTCCTTTTCCCTCTCTATCTGAATGAACTTCCAGCATGTCAAGGTAGAACCTCTTAACCTTGATTTGGCCACCTTTACCTTCTGTGCTTCTGTGACCCCATCACACTCAAAATGGTTTTCCATTCCCTCTATCCAATCCACAACTAAATCAGCTTCCATTTTTCCACTAAACAGTGGTATGCCTTCAAGTCCTTTTCCACTCAAAGCCTTCAATGCCTTCAAGAAAGGCTCTTCTTCCAAAATAGGGTCAGGTTCAGGGATCTTGTCTTCCTCTACAACCTCTTCTTTCTTTGTTACCCTTCCTTCCAACTGCGCATTATTCAATGCTTTCTAAAGTTGGTCTATTCTTTCTTTTAACATCTTATTGTCTTCCTCTTGTTCTTCAACCATCTTGGCCAATTCAGAATTTGTCACCATGATGGTAGAACCACTGGATTCAAGGTTTGACATACAAGATTCTATCCCAAATCTTTTACTTGCTCTAATACCAATCTGATAGGGTAGTGTTGGATGGAACACTCACTGTCCCATGCTTTGGGTCTCACCTTAGCAAACCCCCTTGGTGTCACTCTCCACCTTCTTAACCTATAGGTCCTAATTCTTGTTAGGTACCCCTGGTTCTCTTGGACAACCCTACTATCATCTCCATTTCCCTAACCAAGCCAATCTTGGTGCTCTCTCTACCATTCCTTCCTTAGCCCTTAATCTTCCTAAAGGCTAGCTAAACCTCCAACCTTCACTAACTCGATGCAGGGGTGTGTGTTGTCTCCCATGGCTTCAAAACCTTCCTCCTAGGGTTCTTGTAGGCTCTCCCAAGCTCCATCTTTCCATCGCTCTCATCAAACCCTCATTTAGGGTTAAAAAGGCTACTAGCCTTGAGCCCCAATTAGGTCTCCTAACCTGAGAAAATACGCTCAATCTCCAATCTATCTAAAGAACATCACAATCTTCCCATGGGGATCCTGGTTCATTTTCCTACCTCTCAAATATTTTTGAGGTTATAGGCCTTCACTGTCTGTACACAGGCGTAACCCTCATTTTGTAAGAATTAGGGCTTTTTAGGCCATTTTCTGACCACACAGTGAACTGTCAATTTTTCCCAATCACCAAATGGACTGGTGAAACCTCCTCCTTCATTCCAAGCCTTTGTAAGGCCTCCTGCAACTACCACACACCTGGGTTTGCCAGGGGATTGACACCCTTGCAACTTTAGTGCTCTGCACTCTTTGACTATCCTAGCCGGGCACTGCCAAGCTCGCCTAGGAACAGTCTTTTGCCATGGATTCCTGGCTCCTAAAGACTCCTACCTCTACCTTATGTACAAACATGGAGCTTAGCCACATTCCCAACAAGCCCGTACTCTAGGTACAGTGGTAATGTAAGCTAAAACCCCATTTTCCACAGTCTACCAGTCAAAACTACAATTGAAGAAAGAACAAAGTATTTACAAGAATACTTGAAAGTGAGTAACCTACTATCTACTATCCCAAATGATGCTTGACAATAAATTTCACTACATTCTAATCTGTACGAGATGCCAAGTTCAATCCATTAACCTACTAATGCAAAAATAGGAACAAAAACAGAAAATGCACACTTAAAATATCACTGTCTTCTTGATTTCAAACTGATTACAAACTCAAAATGATTCCAACCTCAATTCCAAGTCAAGGCACACCTTTTAAAGGTTCATAAATTGGTTACTTCTCCCCTTGGTCGGACATAACCACCATACTAGGCCAAAATTGCACAAATGCAACATTTTGGGCTTTATTTCCAACTCCTAGTGAATCCTAGTGGAAACAAGTTATGAAACTCATCCATTCTACCATGAGCTACTGATCCACCTTCCTCCTAACATTTTCTAACACCTCTAACTCAAAACTAAATGGTCAACATGACCTTAAAGCATTAAAACCACCAAATTTCATCCTAGGCTCACAAATTTTCCTAGTGCTACCTAATGCTTCCTAGGTGCTCCTGCACCATCAACCCTCAACCCTTAAAACCTAAACCCTTAAACCATCTACCATATACCCTCTAACCTAAACATTAAACCCTCAACCATTAATTCTCAACCCTCAACCCTCAATCATTAAACCCTAAAACCTCAATCCCTATACCCTCTATCATTTCAATTGGACCCTCAACAATAATCCTACAACCATATACACTCAAACCTATAACCTAAACCCTCTACCCTCAACCATCTTGACCCTTAATCTCTCAACCATCAACCCTCAATCCTTAAACCCTAATCCCTCAACCCCTATACCCTCTACCCTATACATTGGACCCTCAACCCTAATCCCCAAACCCTATAACCTCAATCCTCTACCCTCAACCTTAAACCCTCAACCCTTAACCCTCAACCCTTAACCCTCAACCCTCAACCCTTAAACCCTCTATCTTCTACCCTCTACCCTATAGACCCTTAAACACTCAACCCTAAACCCTAAAACCTAAACCCTCAACCCTTAAACCATCTACCCTCTACCCTCAACCCAGTACCCTCTACCCTAAACCCTAATATGTCAACCCTTAAACCCTTAAATCCAAGAAAATATCTAACCTAAACCCTCAACCTTTAATCCCTCAACCCTTAAAGCCTCAAGCCTCAACCCTCTATCCTCTACCCTCTACCCTCAACACTCAACCCTTAAACCCAAATCCCTCAACCCTTATGCCCTCTACCCTATACATTGGACCCTCAGCCCTAATCCCTCAACCCTATACCCTCAATCCTAACCCTCAAACCTCAACCCTCAACCCTCAACCCTCAACCCTCAACCCTCAACCATAAACCCTTAAACACTTTACCCTCTACCCTCTACCCTATACATTAAACCCTCAACCCTCAATTCTCAACCCTCAGGCATTAATCCCTACACCCTCAATCCTTAAACCCTAAACCCTCAACCCCTATACCCTCTACCCTTTCCATTGGACCCTCAAACCTATACCCTAAACCCTCTACCCTCAACTCTTAACCCTCAACCCTAAACCATTTAACCCTAAACCCTTAAACCTTCTACACTATACCGTCAACCCCATACTCTCTAACCTCAACCCTCATCCCTTAAACCCTAATACCCTCAACCCTAAACCCTAAACCCTAAACCCTTAAACCCTTAAACAGTCAACCCTAAACCCTAAACCATAAACCCTCAACCCTTAAACCCTCAACCCTTAAACCATCTACCCTCTACCCTCAACCCTATTCCCTCGACCCTTAAACAATTAATCCCACTTAGTAAACTCTCTACCCTAATCCCTTAACCCTCTTGACCCCTAATCCCTCAACCCTCAACCCTCAACCCTTAAACCCTAATCCCTCAATGCCTATACCCTCTACCCTATACATTGGACCCTCAACCCTAATCCCCCACCACTATACCCTCAATCCTCTACCCTCAACCTTAAACCCTCAACCCTCAAACCTTAAACCATCTACCCTCTACCCTCAACCCAATACCCTCTACCCTCAACCCTAATCCCTCAGCCCTTAAACCCTTAAACCCACTTAGTAAACTCTCTACCCTAATCCCTCAACCCTCTTTACCCTTAATCCCTCAACCCTCAACCCTCAAACCTTAAAACCTAATCCCTCAACCCCTATACCCTCTACCCTATACATTGGACCCTCAACCCTAATCCCCCAACCCTATACCCTCTACCCTTAAACCCTACACCATCAACCCATAAACCCTCTACCCTATAAAGCCTTAAACACTCAATCCTAAACCCTAAACCCTAAAAGCTCAACCCTTAAACCCTCTACCATAAACCCTAATCCCTCAACCCTAATCCCTCAACCCTTAAAACCTTAAATCCAAGATAAATCGCTACCCTAATCCCTAAACCCTCAACCCTTAATCCCTCAACCCTTAAAGCCTCAACCATCTACCCTCTACCCTCAACCCTCAACCCTTAAACCCTAATCCCTCAACCCCTATACCCTCTACCCTATATATTGGACCCTCAACCCTAATCCCTCAACCCTATACCCTCAATCCTCTACCCTCAACCTTAAACCCTCAACCCTCAACCCTCAACCCTCAACCCTCAACCCTCAAGCTTTAAACTCAAAACCCTTAAACCCTCTACCCTCTACCCTCTACCCTATACATTAAACCCTCAATTCTCAACCCTCAACCCTTAAACCCTCAACCCTTAATACTTAAACCTTAAACCCTCAACCCCTATACCCTCTACCCATTACATTGGACCCTTAACCTGATCCTTCAACCATATACCCTCAAACCTATACCCTAAACCCTCTACCCTCAACCCTTAACCCTCAACCCTAAACCCTTAAACCTTCTACCCTATACCCTCAATCCAATATCCTCTATCCTCAACCCTAATCCCTCAACCCTTAACGCTTAAACCCCAATACCCTAAACCATAAACCCTATAGGTCCTCTACCCTAATCCCTCAACCCTATACCATCAACCCCTACCCATTTCTCTCTATCTATACATATATATCACCTCTCTCTCCCTCCCTCTCTCCTACCCTCTATAGCGCCTCAACCCTATACCCTCAATTCTCAACCCTCTACCCTATACATTGGATCCTAAACCCTCATAACTTTATCTGTTCCTCCTCTTCTCTCCTCACTATCTCAATTCTCCCTCCATCTCTTATCCATCCATCCCTCCATCTCTACCCTCATCCATAAACCCTAAACCCAAAACCCTTAAACCCTTAAACACTCAACCCTAAAACCTAAACCCTCAACCCTTAAACCATCTACCCTCTACCATCAACCCAATTCCCTTTACCCTCAACCCTAATCCCTCAACCCTTAAACCCTTAAACCAACTTAGTAAACTCTATACCCTAATACCTCAACCCTCTTGATCCTTAATCCCTCAACCCTCAACCTTCAACCCTTAAACCCTAATCCCTCAACCCCTATAACCTCTACCCTATACATTGGACCCTCAACCCTAATCCCCCAACCCTATACCCTCAATCCTCTACCCTCAACCTTAAACCCTCAAACCTCAACCCTTAAACCCTCTACCACCATCTACCCTCACCTCGCAATTTCCACCCTCAACCCTAATCCATCAATCCTTAAACCCTTAAAACCCACTTCAAACTCTCTACCCTAATCCATCAACCCTCTTTGACCCTTAACTTCAACCCTTAAAACCCTAATCCCCTCAACCCCTCTATACCCCTCCACCCTACATTGACCTCCCCAACCCTTAAACCCCATAACCCCTCTGGCCCTATAAACCCCTTTAAAACACCTCTAAACCTAAAACCCCTAAACCCTAAAACCATCAACCCTTTTAACCTCCCTTTTTTAAACCCTAAACCCAAAGCATCTTGCACCCTCTAATTCTAAACCCACCACTCCACCCCAATCCCATTCCCCCACCCCTGCAAACCCCAAACCCACCTCTAGTAAAACTCCCACCCTAATCCCTCAACCCTACACTTTAATCCTCAACCCTCAACCCTCAACCTCCCCAAACCACAAAACCCTAATCCCCAGCCCCATACCCCACCATAACCCCAACCTCCCACCCCAACCCTAAAACCCCAAAACCATTAAAACCATCTACCCCCCCACCCCTCAACCCTAATCCCCCAACCCCAAACCCACCTCTAGTAAACCTCTATACCCTAATCCCTCAACCCTTGCCCTAATCCAACCCCCAACCTCAAACCCCAAAACCCTAATCCCTCAACCCCTGCTACCCCCCCACCCTACATTGACCTCAACCTCAATCCCCCAAACCCTACCCCACCCTTAAAACCTACACCATCAACCCATAAACCTCACAACCATAAACCCCTCAAACCATAAACCCTCCCACCCATAAACCCCAACACCCAATCCCAAACCCCAAAACCCCAAAACCTCAACCCCAAAACCCCACCCCACCAACCCAATACTCTACCCTAAACCCTAATCTCCCTCAACACTTAAAACATTAAACCAAGAAAAATCTCACCCTAATCCCTAAACCTCAACCCTTAAAACCCCAACTACATTCACCTCTACCCCTCAACCCTCAACCCTTAAAACCCTAATCCCCCCAACCCCCTATACCCTGTACCCCATATATATTGACCCTCAACCCTAATCCCCAAACCCCATAACCCCCTCAATCCTTACCCTCAACCCAAAACCCCCAAACCCCTCAAGCTTTAAACCCAAAACCCCTTAAACCCCACCCCCCCCACCCCCCACCCCATACATTAAACCCACAACCTCCACCCCTCAACCCCAACCCCAAAACCCCCAACCCTCAATACCTAAACCCTAAACCCTCAAACCCTATACCCTCTAACATTACATTGACCCTTAACCTAATCCTTCCAATGATATACCCCTCAAACCTATAACCCTAAACCTCCTACCCCTCAACCCCTCAACCCTAAACCCTTTAACCTAAAACCTTTTAAAACCTTCACCCTATACCTCAACCCAATATCCCTACCCCTCAACCCTAACTCTCAACCTCAACCCCAAAACCCTAATACCCTAAACCATAAACCCTATAGGTCCTCCCACACCAATCCCCAAACCTATACCATCAACCCCCATCCACTTCTCCCCATCTATACATATCACCCTCCCTCCCTCCTCGGCCCCACCCCAGTGCCCCTCAACCCTATACCCCTCACCCCCAAACCCTCACCCTATACATTGATCCTAAACCGCCATAACTTCTTATCCCTCCTCCCTCGCCTCCTTCCCCACCATCCACCTCCCTCCATCTCTATCCATCCATCCCTCCTCCCCACTTAACGACCAACCCTAAACCTCAACCCTAAAACCATCTACCTCTCCATCAACCCAATACCCTCTACTCCCTCAACCCTAATCCCCAACCCTAAACCCCAAACCCAGTAAACTCCCCACCCTAATCCCCCCCCAACCCCTCCTAACTTTAACCTCAACCCCTCAAAACCCTCAACCCCAAAACCCTAATCCCTCAAACCCCCAACCCTCTACCCTCATACATTGACCCTCAACCCTAATCCCCAACCCCATACCTCCCAACCCCACCCCCCCAAACCCCTAAACTTTAAACCCTCTAATTCTGTACCCTTAATCCTCCACCCTCTACCCCCACCCTAATCCATCAATCCTGTAAACCCTAAACCCACTTAGTAAAATCTCCCACCCTAATCCCTCAACCATCTTGACCCTTAATCCCTCAACCCCAAAACCATATATCCCTTCTAATTCCTATAAACCCCAAACACTTCTAAACCTAAACCCTAAAACCCTCAACCCCAAACCCCCAAACCCTAAAACCCACCTCTTAGAAAAACTCCTACCTAATCCCTCAACCCTCTTGAACCTGTGTCTCACCTCAAACCCTCAACCCTAAAACTTAATCCCTCAACCCATATACCCCCAATTCCCATACATCGGGACACTCAACCCCTCATCCCCCAACCCTAAACCCCAACCTCTACCCCTCAACCTTATACCCCTCAACCCTCAACCCTAAAACCCCTCTTAACCTCTACCCCTCTACCCTATACATTAAACTCCAACCCCTCTAATTTCAACCTCAACCCTTAATCACTCAATCCTCAACCCTCAAACCCTAAACCTCTCAACCCCGAGTACCCTCTAATTCCCATACATTGACTCCTCAACCCCAATCCTTCAAACCAGCATGGACCCTCAACCCTAATCCCTCAACCCT
>VDFB02115589.1:0-25476 GCA_007258455.2 Sequoia sempervirens | reverse complement strand
CCCACGATATTTGTCAAACTTGGGGATCTCAAATCCCTTAGAGAATGGTTTCATCACCAGGCTCTTGTCAAAAGGATAGAGGCACAAGTTGCTTGGTGTTTTTGTTGTTCGCCCTGATTGAAGATCAAACACTTGTTGCGAGAGCAACCTGATTTGTGTCATTACGTCATTGTTTGGATCAGGGGGTGGGATGAAATTGTTTTGGGGTGTTTCTATTGTGGGTTGGATGGGTGGTTTGTTTGATGTGTTGTTCAATGGTATCTATATGTTCTACCGAGCTAGGTAAGCTTCCACCTGCTGTTGTATGAACAACACTAGTTGTTGATCTTGTTGTTGTTGTGCTAAGATTTGTGCTTGTTGTTGTGCTTGTTGTTGTTCCAGCAATGCTTGTTGTTGGGCTGCCAATTGGGTTGCTCTTGATATTGCTTTATTGCTTACATTTGTGCTGCTTGTTTTTGTGCAAGAAGTTGTTCATGTGCTTGTGCATGTTGTGCTTGATATTGGGCATTTTCCTGAGCTTGAGCTTGTGCTTGCACTGCTTGTGCTTGGGCTTGTGCTTGAGCAGCCTTTTGTTCTTGCAATGTGCCTTGGGCTACTTGAGCGACTTGCACATCTTGAGCAGCTTGTTGTTTTTGTTGCAATAAAGCTTGGGCTTGTGTGGCTTGTTGCGCTTGAAATGCGGCTTGGACTACTTGGGAAGCTTGCGCAGCTTGAGTAGCTTGTTGAGCAGCTAGTTGTGCAGATTTTTGTTTTTGCACTTGTTGGAATCCCCTTTGAAAAGTAGCTTGCAATTGCACATTGTATTGGCTTGATGTGGTGGATTCAGGATGGCGTTTGTGAAGGTGGTGAGTGGTGATGTCATGTTGGTGCTTTGAGTGGTGAATGGTGTTGTCGTGTTGGTGGTTGGTCCTTGAGAAACAATGTTTTGAGATGTTAGGGGGGTGTTTGATGATGTTGTGATTGCTTGTGTCGTTGTCATCTATTGTTGTGATATCGATGACAAGTTTTGCGTGATGTTTTTATTGATATTTGGGATGTTGGTTTGATTGATACTTGGTAAAGGGGGAAGCCCTAAGCCAAGGAGTGGTGTGGATGATGATGGAAATGGTGGGAGAGGTGGAAATGTGAGGGGTGTGAGTTCTTGAGAAAATGTTGTGGTGTCAAAAATGCCCCCCCATCCGAACATGTCTCTCTCTTCTTGCAGATTTGTGAGGAGAGGATTTTGAGGTGTTGCGTGGAAAGATGATGATGATGGATCATGATGGAAAGTGAGGGGAACATACTTGTGTAATGGATTTTGGGGTATGTTTTGTTCCAATATGGTGTTTTCATCCAAGTTTTGATTATTAACAAGGGGGTGTGCTTGAATAGCATTGAGAAATGCATTTCCCTTATTAACATTGGGTTGGGTTGGAGAAAAAGATGTGATTTGTGGAATGTTTTGGGTGATGTTTTGGGATGGGGGTGTAGATGAGATGGGGATGGTGGATGAGATTGGTGGTAAAGATGTCTCCACTATGGTACTTACGTTGAAATATGAAGGTAATTTGGCCCCTTGTTTTGCTAGTTCAAGCATGTATAGTGAAGGGTTAAGCCTCATCATGATGTTGATGATTTTATGGTTTTCTAGATTTTGGTACATTTTAGTTATTTCTTCTTGTGACATCCCAAAGGTAAGATCTTCTCCTTGAATTAATTCTTGTGGGTTTTGTGATGATGAGATAGTCAAAGGATTACTTGATTCGACGGGATTCATTTCAATGTTTGTTTGGCTTAGATCATTTGAAGTGGGTGTTTCTTTGTTGGCTTCCATGCTCTTCTTGTATTGAGATCTAGTTTGAACCATAAAACAAGGATCAATTTTCAAGATAATGGGAGATGAAATCTCTTGATTCTTTGGATTTATCTCTAATTTATGCACAAAGTAGAAAATTTTAGGATATCTTGATGATCAAAGGGTGATATGATGATGATGGATGAGATGGATGATGTGGATGTTTTGATTTTTTGATAAATCTTGAAGGGGATGCTAGGATTTTGGGACTTTCAGATATGTTTCGGATTTTGATTTTGATTTGATTTTGGATTTGGGATTTTTCCTTGATTGATTGATTTTGTTT
Source organism: Sequoia sempervirens (assembly GCA_007258455.2). Classification (NCBI taxonomy): domain Eukaryota; kingdom Viridiplantae; phylum Streptophyta; class Pinopsida; order Cupressales; family Cupressaceae; genus Sequoia; species Sequoia sempervirens. The sequence goes on along the minus strand of VDFB02115589.1, from coordinate 23,356 downwards.
TGCTTTGATTTTAAACAAATAGACCCTAAGATGTTGGATGATTATCTAAAGGGTAGATTTTCTCAAAGGATGATAATTTGAATATGTGTAGGGAGAAGGATGCATCTACCCTCACCTATTCAAATAAGATGATAGTTTAACCAAGCATATGAAGAAGGATGCATCTACATATACCAAGCTAAACAAGATGATTTTGGTAACTTTGACTAAACATATGCAAAAGGATGCATCTACACATACCTAGCCAAAGATGATTTTGATAAAGTTTTCAAGGATTTTGTCTCAAGGATGTGAATATTTTGTTTTTTTGCTAAAAAGTCTAGCATTAAGGATGATTTCAAGATTTCTCAAAAGGGGATAGTGAGATTATTTTTGTTTTCATGTTTGAAGGATGGGTGAAAAATATCTTGATTTCCTTCGATCCTAAGATGAACCTAAAAAAGACACTTTGTTTGCCTAGACCTAGGTATTGAAGAACATGCAACGCTTCTATAGTGATTCAATTTGTGCATACATTTTCGGATTTCCAACCAATGACTTTCGCTTTGGACCTCTTGGGGTTTCAACACATATGAGAGTTCATTTTGTTTAGCTTTTCTTAATGGCTTTATTTTACCACAAACACTTTCTTTGATTAAGTTTTCCAAAATAGATGTCCAATGTCTTGATTTCTTCTCATCCCACAAAGTATGTTACATTATGTGGAAATTTGATGAACTCAAGGCAAGGGTTTACCTATTGTTTACTTTAGTAGACAACCGAGATGTAATCCGACATTTAGAAACCTCTATTAAGGATGTAAATCAAGGGCAAGCAATAACATGGATTGAGTCAATTGTATTTGTCTCCTAGAGGGTTTGAAATTTTGATTAGATGTTAAGTAAGGTTTGTTTCAAGATGTTTTGCATAAGCAAATAATTTTGTAACCCAAGAATAAGTATGTTCCCCTATGGTGGATGTGAAAGACACATTTATTGATTCCCACTTGGACAAGTCTAGCCAAGCTTATTCTTTAGTGAATGGTTAGATGCTTCAATCCCACTAGCTCTCTACCTCATTAATGCTTAATTGGGGTAGCTAAGCATCAACACCCATGAAACTCCCATGGCATGCTTTCCATTTCTACTAGAAGACCGTACAAGTGTGGGGTGGCTTCAGAATGACCGTTCTTGCATCAATAAAATAGATTAAGGATTTTGGCCAATTCTAGCACATGGGTTTTAATAAGGACTTTCCGTTCGTGGAGATTGACCCATACGACGAGAGTTCCCTTTCAGATCCATCTCATTGGAATCAACCGCGTGATATTGACATTTCTTCCAATACCCACATTTATATCTTGATAGAAATACTCTTGGGTTCAGAGTGTTATCATTGAGTCGTCTCTTGGGTGAGTACTTTTCCCAAGTGCACTTCTCTAGGATAAACAAAGCTAAGTAAAGACAATATCCAGAATCCTGACCAATCTTTGTTGGCAACAAAGAGAGAGAATGTACGCAATAATGCCCCACTCACACTCGCACAAGATTTTGTTCAATTCTTAAACCCAAAATGAAGTGTGGAGGTGATTGCTTTATCTCAACCTAAAATCACGAAAAAGGCCTTTTGATTCTCAAGATCGCTATAAATCGTGAGAGAAGTGCATATGTCCTTTTTCAATGAGGTTAGCTCAAGTAAGACTTCACAAAACAAGATATCACATGTTCATTTTAGATCCTCAAAGCAATTATGAATTCTTTTTAAAGCACTAAAAGATAAATGAGAGTTGTTGTTTTCAATTGTTAACCAAAAAAACAAACTCTAGTATGTTGTGATCCTAATGTTCATTTTAAACCCCTTTGCAAAAATTGAAAAGATTCTTTTTTTAAGACCCAAATGAAACTAGTGTCCTAAGAAAGAAGTGATAACAATTTATTAAAAGTGTTAAACAAACACTAAAGTTTTTAAAAACACTTCGATCTCGTGAAATATCATCCTCATGCTTCTCCTTCTTTTGTTTTCCATTGATCCAATCCTGGAAGAGAGAAAACCAGTCAAATTCTACAAAATACAGAGATTAAAAAGTAGAAAACAGAAGATAAACTCATTAATGACCAAAAGCACATGCTAAAAATAAATTTCCACTTTTTACTCCCTACCAGCGATGCAACCCATGACTAGGTCAGAGTTTGATTTCTTAGCAGTGTTGTACAGCGCCGCTTACCAGTCATCATCGCTCTGTGTCAGGGACAGTGAGCTCAACTGCGTCACCCTTTTGCTCAATGTCCATGTTTGATTTTTTTGAAAATTCTTGCAAGTCAGATTGGTCAAGCGACGCAGTTAGAAATTCAAAATTTTGGGTGGGAAGACTCCAGCATCGCAGTTTGAATTTCCAGCAGTGTTGTATGGTGACGCTTGAAAACCAGCAATGCTATATGGTGACACTGACCTTCCAATGTTGGAATTTTTCTATGTATAAGCAAAAATGTGGAGGAAAAAGTGATTGAAAATGAATTTTTCCCTCCTTCTGGTGCCAAATGTGTGAACCCCAATCCAAATACCAGCAAAACAATGAGAACAAACACGTTAAGTTAGAGATTGCAAGCAAGAACAAGGATTCTCCATGAAATCCATTTACAAAACTCAAATGAGGAAAATAAACAAAGAAGAACATAATGAAAACAACAAAATAGATTGAATCCCAATTTAAATTTGCAAATTCATGATCCCATGGGGAATTGGTGCCAATTTGATGTGAAAATTTTCCCTTTCCCAATTCCTATGATGCAAAATTGATATGTGTTGATGATGATTGATGAATGATCCACTTTGTTGATGAAGATTGAGTGCTCCAAGCTAAAAACTTGCATAACCTAGCTAAGAACTCAATGATATTTGATGGAAATGGCTAAATATTTTAGCATAATAACTTTGCATAATTTGTGGATCATAAAATGAGGATATGAGCTCTTTATTTATAGAAATCCAAGATGGATGAATGTCCAAATTTGAGCAATGTGGGAGTAACATTCATCCAATGGCAAGATTCCATTTGTCAATCTATAAGTGGATGGAGGATGTGCAAGTTTTGAGGATTGTGCCAATAAATGCATATTTTTGAATTTCAAATTTGTTGAAATGACTTGCAAGAGGAAGGGAAAATGCAATAAATGCCACTTGGCTCAAGGCAAAGGACATGTAAGATGGAGTTATTTCCTTGTTGGATATACATGTCCACTTGGAATTTTTGAATTCAAACTTGGAGAATATTCCAAAAGATGCCTTGTGAGGAAAATAGAGATTTAATAAATGAATTAAATCTATTTTCATGTGCAACTGCAAAATCTAGAGGATGGGACATGCCAAGAGATTAAATTAATCAAGGGTTAATTAATTTAATGAGAGATTAGATGATGTGACCTATTTGACTCAAATTTATGGATTTATTTAAATCAAATAAGAGAGGAATATGATAAGAGAATAATTAAATAAGGATTTTGATTTATTTAATTAAAAGAGATGGTGTTAGATTAAATCCAATAAGGTTTTAATTTATTTAATTTAATAGATAGATTTAGAGATTTAATTAAACAAAATTGACTATTTAATTAAATAGGGATAATTAGATCATATTGATTGATTTAATTAACAAAAGAGAGAGAATTAATTAAATAACTAGTTTATTTAATTAAGGGAGGGATATTGATGAATTTAATTAAATAAGGAGATTTGATTAAATGGTTAGACCGAGGGATGATTTGGGATGAAACGATGTTAGTAGGTGGGATTAGATGCACAATGTCAATCGGTATATTTTACGTGTCTACAGTTGATCCTCAAACAACTTACTCCAATTGTTTGGTAAATTCTTTGACTATATCGAGTTGCAACAATATTCCTGCAATGCATTATCTAATTTATAAAAATTAGGTAATACATCATTATTTATTTTATTTGTTGTGACTTCTTTTGTTGTTGTAACAAAATATTTTTCATTAATTGCATCCTTGGATTGATGTTCCACCTGTTCACATTTTCTCATATGATTATTTATCTTAGCCACTTTAAAGAAATATTTTTTCATGATTCCATACTTAGAATCAACTCTAATTTGATCATTTGAAGATTTCCTCCCATGCTCATCAATTTCCTTCTGTTGAATCCTTTCTTTTCTTTGAGGAGCTTCATACATGTACACTTCAATGATAGGGATTAATTCTTTCAAAGCCAAATTTAATCTAGTAAAAAAAAGTTATGCAATTAATTTCACCATGATCTGTTGTATCATGTATCTTACAGCTGTTAAATAAAGAAAAATTAGGCAAACACTGAGGATAAAGCTTATCTAAAATTCCTTGAATGATAGGAATGTTAATCTGAAAATTATCTTCACAACAAGATTGTTTATACCTCTGATTTTCCATTTAAGCTCATATTTTTTTATTTTTAGAATTTTCACTTTTTACTTAATTTTTTAGATTTTAATTTTTTTTTAAAGTTTTGATTTTAAAGAGAGATCTATAATATCAGATAAAACTTTATAGCTCTTTATCATCTCCAACATGTATAGGCCTTCCTTCTAGCAACAATTCTGTTGATGTGGATATTAGTCACACATAACACAGATAAAATTCACAAAGAACTATACGTCTCTTGAAAAAAATCAAATTTTAAGATAGAATTTAATAATCCCAAGGCTCTGTTAGTCAGATATTGACTGTGCAAGTTTTACTTAGTGTTTGTTGTGAAGTTATTTTTACAAGGGACTTATGCACTAGATCTGTAAAAAAAAATGTTATATTTTGAAGATAATTGTTAATTTCACAAAATCAACCTTTAATTTGTGTTCAAAGATATTTAATCTAAATGTATTTATTTATTTCATAACACTTTCATCACCATATTTATAACTTCATGAAATTAAAAGATTTGCAACAATATTTTATGAATTTTAAATAAATTTTCTATCACTTAAGTAGATTTAGCTTTAAGCATTCAACAATTTCATAGAAAAAAAAATATTTTCAATAAATTTCCATTCATTCATCTATTTTTTTTAGAACATTTTTATAAATTTAAACATCTAATCTAAAATAAAGCATAAAAAAATACTGAAAAATAAAATTTCTCCCGGTTATTCTCCATGTATGCCCCAATAAATCAAATCAAAGAAAACCACTTTATACTTCACCAGATTGCTTCACAACTAGGTATAAAATGATGTAAGCTTTTAAAGAAGGGGGTTTTAGTTTGGACACATAGTAGGTTTTGTATGCACCCTTAAACGATGCAACATATAGTCTTGTTCGACTAAACTAACAAAACCAACTACAAAATATACATGAGATAAGTAGCTATAAAATTGGCTATGATATTGATTAAATTCTATGTGCATACAAGTTTTTAGTTCATAATGATTCAAAAAACAAGAAAAAGAACAAAACATAGATAATTTTTGGCTCTTCCGACATCCACAAATTTTGAATGTAATGAAAATAAGACAAAATTCTACCTTTTATAGAATATAAGGCCTCATAGAATCAATTACAAATGATGAATGCTCAAGATTCATCCTCCAAAATTAATGATAGTATATTAATCTTCTCACATGGGTGATGTCAACAAATAGTCTTGTTAATAGTCACTTCAATTCCCTGCAAAATGAACAATTAAACTTTATCAAATATCAAGTCATTTATAAACTTAATCGACATATACATTTAATTCATGACTTTAGAATTAGGTTTAAAATGCATTAATATTTTCCAAACATCAAATAAATTCAATTTTAAGGTGTATTCCCATAAAATCTGATTTATTCCCATTTTAAACATTCATTTCTAGATTTTAAAATGTAGCAAATTACCGTAAATGATTATGGGTTTTGCTGCTTGTCCTCTCAACTTTTCATATCATTTTAAAATTTAAAATTTCATTAAGAAATGAGGGAGATTGACCATTTTCATGAAACCGGGTTTTTTAATTTTGGATCTTTTAAAAAAAAACAGAACTGGGAATCGGAATCGGGAACTCTTAAAAAATCAGGAATCCTTAAAAAATCATAAATCCTTAAAAAATTGGAAATCCTTAAAAAACTGGGAATCCTTAAAAACTGGGAATCGTTAAAAAACTAGAAATCCTTACAAAATCAAGAATCCTTAAAAATTAGGAAATCCCTAAAAAACTAGAAATCCTTAAAAAATCAGGAATCGAGAACTTTTTGATTTGAGTTTGCAAATGCACACTTTTCTTCTGGTAACCCTATTCCTTGCAAGCCATAACTTTTTTTATTTTAAAGTATTTTCAAAAAATTTAAAAGGAAACCTCCATTATTTTTCCATGCTCTTTCCATCCATGATAAAAAAACAACTTTTTGAAAAATTTGAAAAAAATTGGGAACCGAGAACCGAGTGTTTGGTGCATAATTTCTTCCCATAAGATAAAAAGCTTCTTTGAACCCAAACTCACTTATTTTTTGAGTATCCTCAAAAAATTCAAAAAAGTAGCTCATATTATTTTTCAGTATTCTACCCATTCATGATGACATTTCAACCATCAAGAATACCAAATTTTGGATTTTTAACTTATGATAAACTTTCAAGTGTTTTGACCATTAAGGTAATTGATTTTGAGGTTTGGTGGACACGGAGAAACCATAGAGACTACAAGGCAAGCCATACCTAAGCTAAAAAAAGAGGGGGTTCTTATTTTTCCAAAAGAAAAATGGGGTGTGTTGTGAGACCACACAACACCTAGTAATAGAATTTTTTTCTATGGTATGGAAAATCTGATCGAGATGGATGAGGATTCTCTTTTCAATAATATTTCATCTAAAGATATGTTATCTGAAAGCACAATAAAATTACACTCTAAAAGAATATGGGATGAATCTTTTGAAGAAAAATCTCTAATTAGAAGAGAAAAATTATTTGCAAAGTTATTTAGGTGAAAAAAATGACCCCTATTTTGGAGTTGTTAGGGGTTGATAATAGTAAAAAGTCATTAGGTTCATTAAAACAAACAATTGTTGAAAACTTGCAAGAAGCATTGAATTGTATTCAAAACAAGAGTCGAGCTAGTGATTGATGCAATTCAGGGTAGACAAACAACTTTTCTTTACCATTCTAAAGAGTTCAATCCACTTTTCAATACAAAACTTAATTCTTTCCTTGTTTTCAACTTTCACCCTAGTCTTCCTACTAGGTCTGCCAACTCACTTTTCTTGACACAACTTCCTACTTTCTCATACAAACTTGTCTACAAATCATTAGATCAAGCACCCATCATGGTCTACTTTCACATATCATAAACTCAACACCAACTCTTTTGGATCATCAACCCCAAAATTGGTTTTCTACGCTGAATTAGGCCTCAATTAGGCCTCTTTTTCAAAGAAACTCACCTCAAAACTCTCATACAACACTTGTAACCTCTAAATATTCAAAGGAAAACCTACAAAACCACAAAATATTCCACCTTCAATTCTCCACTTCCCTATTAAGGCCCTTATACACAAAACCCTCACTTTTTCCTCTTTCAACTAGGGCTTATTGAAAAACATATACCTTGATCACTCTCTAACTTGAAACCACTTCAATCAGGCTTATTTATGCCTTCACATTCTTATTATATCATTATCTTATACTACCCTCAAGCCTTTAGGCCACTTCCTTCATAAACCTCTCACTTTTCACTTATTTTCACCCCCATTTCACCAAGGGTTTCTCACTATTTCACTCCCCTGACCACTTACAACCTCTCAAATCTCTTAAACACCTTCAAATGCACTTTATTACTCATTTCTCATCAAATTTTAACAAGTCCTAAATAAATTTGTCAAAATCAAACTCTCTAGCGTTGTCTAAAAGGCACAAAATCTTTATTTATGCTATAGGGTAGCATGGGAATCTCTCTCAAAACCTTCACCAAACCAATTATTTTATTCCTATAACTACTCCTACATTATACAGGTCCATTCCACTGAGAAACAATATTTACAGAAAGGTAGAATGGCCTTTTCAAATCATTTTGAGCCTCAAACCCTACACCCCTATTTTTAGACCTACCTGTAATAAACAACCATTAAGTTGCTCAAATCACAATGTAAACCTTCAAGAGTCAACTAAAATAAAATACCATATAGTCCTACTATAGATCTAGGTCAATTCCAAGCATTCCCCTACTATACGGAATGATACACAGGTTGTTTATGAAGAAATTACACAGAAAATGGCAATAAAACTGAGTTATTTTATTAGAATCCTCTTCAACAACAACTTGCAATGAGTTCTTAACATATTTGTAACTCCCATGACACCTACCAATGCCTAAAACTAACTCAACAACTGCCCGACCCTTCATATCCCATGCCTTTATAATTTTTTTCATTTTCAACATTTGAAATTGACAACTTTTGCAAACTTTATCAACCTTTGAACTATGACCCTACCAAGACTCATATAACCACAAAAACATTACAAAGTGTCCCACACTAGACTTATTTAACATTCCCATAGCCAAATCACCTAACTATACTCAAATTTGTGAAATGGAACAACAAAGGTGTTCTACACCATTCTGCCAGCCACAATTTCCTTCCAAGTCTCTTGGAAGCCTTCATGCTTTTTACCTACAACATATTCTTGATCTTCAACCTTTGTTTACTCCTCTTTGTGCTTGCAACTACTCCATTTGGCATTCATCTTTACTTTTGGCTTAGATTTTTCTTTCCTTATTAGCTCTTGTATTCTTGCTTTTCCTTCTTGAAACTACACCACTATGCTCTGATTTGTTTTCATCAGCTCCATCCATCTACTCTTACTCTATCCCTCCTCTTTATTCTTTGTAAAACAATCTACACTTTGACCTTCACTTTTCATCTTGACTCTTGGCTTAACTTCCCTCATCAAAATCATCAAAACAAGGAAGTAACATACAACTCCCTTCATTCTCTGCCTCTTAACTTTCCTTCTTACAATCTTTCTCAAGTTCCCTATGCTCAGAACCACCATCAGTGTAGCATACAATTTCCTTATCATAAGTTTCATCAATCTAGTACAATCCATTGTCCTAACCAAATCACTTGTTCTTTTCTGATCTCATTTGGAGATCTCACCATCACTTTTTTTCTAGTATCTACCAACTCATCATCATCAACCCCTTCCATCATTGGGACTCTTGGAAAACTCTTAGCCTTTCCATCTTCACCTTTCATGGTGACCACACTCTCTACAAACTCTTTCTTAGATTCTTTCCCTATCTCTTGCCATTTCTCTTGGCATACTGACCTTTCTAACATCTTGTCTTGAAATTATTCTTGTTTGTCCTCTGTCCTATCTTGTTTAGGAACATTCTTCAAATATCCATCATTATCTTCTCTCAATATCATACCTTTAATCTACTTCTCCACAACTTCTTTCTCATGCTTTTTCCAATCACTTTGGCTCACAGTGCTTTTTGAATTCTTGTCTTTGACCGAGCTCCCTGTCATCTCTGTATTTTTAGATTCTTTGACCTCTTTTCCTCTCATTGGAAAACTCTTCTCTCTTACCATACTCTCCATGTTCTTGTTCTCACTCTCAACTATCTTTCCCTCTTTGTCTAGCCCTTTATCTGGGCTTTCTTCACCTATCACATTGGCTTCCTTCTTAATCTCTGTATTTCTTGATCCAATCACCTTTGTTGTAGCAGTGCTTAGTTTCTCCTTGTTCTCTTTCCCTTTCAAGAGAAACACCACCATTCCCACCATAATTTCTTCACTCTTATCAAGCCTTTAGGCTCTCAACAATCTCTACTTTCACTTTACCTTTGTTCATCTTCTCAACTCTCAATCCACCTTCCTCTAAGACCTCTTTTCCTTTAGGCCTTCTATCAAACATTTGTTGCACTCTTTGTCCTTTGTGATTAGGCTCCTACTGCCTTTCATTCTCTTTGTTATCCTCCTATTGCTATGCTTTGTGTGCTTGTCCCATATGTGGACAACTTCCTTTCTCCATGGTGTTTTCACCAATCTCTACTTGCATTGCACTAGGAAAACCTCTTGCATACCTTTCCTATCTATCTCTTGTCAGGGTCTTTGCCCCAAAATTCTTTATCACCCATTGCTTTGTATCAAACTCTATCAAATCAGATCCGCCCTTTGCTATCTCTGTATTTTCCATTTTCTCCAAGGCTGCTTCTCTATATTTTCTTTTCTCATGTCTCATAGATACTCTACTACCCTACATCAATATTCTCTTTGTCTTGCATTGTTTCTCATCTTCTATCAAAGGAATAAAACTAAAAGTAACTCTATCTTTCTTGATCTTATAACTATTCTCTCTTCCATCAGATAAAGAAAATCTATCATGCATCCATGGCATCCGAAACAATAGATGGCTCACACTCATAGGAAAAATATCACATAGTATTTTATCTCTATATGCACCTATATGAAATTCCACCCAAGCTTGTTCTTTAACCATCAAAGCATTCTCACCATATACCCAAGAAACAAAATAAGATGACTCATGAGGTATCCTTTCTAAGTGCAATTTATCTATCATTTCTTGAGATACCAAATTGTCTAAACTACTTGAATCAACCATCATAATGCATACCTTATCTTGACACTTGTAGGTGGTCTTGAAAATTGCATTCCTTTGTATTGCTTCTCTGAACTCCAACGCCATGCTAACTTGTCCTTTCAACTTCCAATTGCAACCTTCAATCAATCTTCTTTAGGAATCTTCAAGCTAGGCTCTGATACCACTTGATGCAATGCAGGGCAGACAAACAACTTGTCTTCACCATTCAAAAGAGTTCAATCCACTTTTCAACAAACAACTTAATTCTTTCCTTGTTTTCAACTTTCACCCTAGTCTTCCTACTAGGTCTTCCAACTCACTTTTCTTGACACAACTTCCTGCTTTCTCATACAACCTTGTCTAAAAATCATTAGATCAAGCACCCATCATGGTCTATTTTCACATATCATAAACTCAACACCAACTCTTTTGGATCATCAACCCCAAAATTGGTATTCTACGCTGAATTAGGCCTCAATTAAGCCTCTTTTTCAAAGCAACTCACCTCAAAAATCTCATCCAACACTTCTAACCTCCAAATATTCAAAGTACAACCTATAAAAGCACAAAATATTCCATCTTTAGGTCTCCACTTTCCTATTAAGGCCCTTATACACAAAACCCTCACTTTTTCCTCTTTCAACTAGGGCTTATTGAAAAACATATACCCTGATCACTCTCCAACTTCAAAACCACTTCAATCAGGCTTATTTATGCCTGCACATGCTTATTTTATCATTCCCCTATGCTTCCCTCAAGCCTTTAGGCCACTTCCTTCATAAACCTCGCTTTTCACTTATTTTCACCCCCCTTTCACCAAGGGTTTCTCACTATTTCACTCCCCTCACCACCTACAACCTCTCAAATCTCTTAAACACCTTAAATTCACTTTCTTACTCATTTCTCATCAAATTCTAACAATTCCTAAATTAATTTCTCAAAATCACACTCTCTAGCCTTATCTAAAAGGCACAAATTTGTGTTTATGCTACAGGGCAGCGTGGAAATCTCTCTCAAAACCTTCACCAAACCAATTCATTTATTCCTATACCTACTCCTACATTATATAGGTCCATTCCACCAAGAAACAATATTTACAGAAAGGTGGAATGGCCTTTTCAAATCACTTTGAGCCTCAAACCCTACACCCCTATTTTCAGACCTGCCTACAATAAACAACCACTAAATTGCTCAAATCATAATGTAAACCTTCAAGATTCAATTCAAATAAAATCCCATATAGTCCTACTATAGATTTAGGTCAATTCCAAGCATTTTCCCTGATGTACGAAATAGTACACAGGTTGTTTATGAAGAAATTACACAAAAAATGGCAATAAAACTGAGTTATTTTATTAGAATTCTCTTCCCAACTCTTCAACAACTTGCAACGAGTTCTCAACATATTTATAACTCCCATGACACCTACCAACACCTAAAACTAACTCAACAACTACCTGAACCTTCATATCCCATGCCTTTACAATTTTTTTCATTTTCAGCATTTCAAATTGACAACTTTTGCAAACTTTATCAACCTTTGAACTATGACCCTACCAAGACTCATATAACCACAAAAACATTACAAAGTGGCCCACAATGGCCTTATGTAACATTCCCATAGAAAAATCACCTAACTAGACTCAAATTTGTGAAATGTAACAACAAAGGAGCTCTGTACCAGTGATCCAAGTGTTGTACATAGACCATTGATGACTATAATTTTTAGTAAGAAATTATCACATAGAAGATACGTTCAAGAAATTTTTGAATTACTAAATGTCTCTAGGAGAATTTTTCAAAGGTATATTGAAAAGAGAGATACATTAGATAAAAATATTGAGAAAAAATGGGTAAATATTTGTAGGGTTCCCTGAAAAGATAGAATTTCAGAAGATGTAAAGAAACGGGTGGTTAAATATTGGACCAACCACTCTCTTGTTTCTTCCAATAGAAGCGACGCTATACAAATAAGAGGTGAACATGGTACAATTTTTTTTTCATCACAAACATTTAATAGTGTAGTACCCCTCCATTTATACTTATGTTTTCTGTTAGCATGCTTTCACATATGATAGACTTTGGTACTTTGTTTTGGATATTTTGATCATTGACTTTAGAGTGACAGTGGATTCGTTTTGTGATATGATAAACATTGTATGGTGATAATTAATTTCTGACATGCTTTGTATTAGTGTAGATGTTTCCTTCAGATGTTATTGCTATATATATGTTTATGGTAGATTAATTGTTACTTAATTTGTCAGTTTGATGTGACGTGTATTGGTGTGGAGAATGGAGTTTCATCACTTGCTTGCGAGTGCCCTGTGATTTCTGTGATTTTCTCCACATGGTGTGTTTGTACAATGGATTATATATATGTATGTCATTTGTATGATTGCAGGATTACAGGTACATCACACCGACTCCACCTGGTTACTCAGGCCTGAGCGTGTCAAGACTCAACGAAAATGTTGATTGGGAGGTAGTAACATGGTTTATCCTAGTCTAGTCTTAAACCCAGTCATAGTATATTGTTAGTTTTAGTTCAGAGTCTTTGGTTGTCTTGTTTGTGCCTGATTGGATTAATTGTTTCGAAAGGAAAATTTTGTTAATTTTATGATAGTTTATTATTCTTTAATTTACTGTTGATTTTAATTAAATAAATTAAATAATTAAATTAAAGTTACCTTTATTGTGTGAATAGATTTAAAATTAAAATTAATTGCTATGTGGGAAATGGTATTTTAATTGTTAAATAAATAAATAAAATAAAGAAAAGGGAAATTGCATTTTTAAAGTTTGAATTCTTTAAATCTAGAAATGCATTCAATTTTTGATAAGGAAGAAATAAAAGATTTCCGTGAGGTTGTTAAGAAAATATTTTATTCTCGACATGTGTGGTAGTGGAATTAATTGCTTCTTGTTGAGAATTTTCTCGGATGTTATCTGGGATTTGGGGAAAATAGAAGATTGCTTCTTCACACGAAATGAAAAGAATAGGGTTCTGTTAAAAATTGCTTTTGAGAAAATTTTTTGATTTCCTTTGTGAATTGTTGTATATTTTTGGAAGATCTCTGGTTGAATTTTTGGCATATTTTGGGATTGTGTGTTCGGGAAAGGCTTTGGAAGGTACAGGCAAAGGTACTCTTCACCAGTCAAGTTTTACAAGCTACAGAGAAACAGGTATTTTTCTATTTAAATTAATTTATCTCATTTTGAAAGATTGCCTGTTTAAGAGTTAGATTTGTGCAAATTTGTTAAATTATGAATTTAGAAGTTTGTAGAATAAACTATTGTGTTTTTGTGACTTTTGTATTCTTCTCGACAAATTAGTCTATAAAGGATTTCTTATTTCTTTGTTAAAAGCTTCCTGTAGGAAATAAGTTTGAGTAAAATTCGTGAAGGGAAATCATTTGTTTAGGAAAATGACAATTGAAACTTCTGGGAAGATTTCCCATTGAAGAACCCTATTGAAAATCTATCCGTTGTAAAACCCTGTTAAAATTTTACAATTTCCCCATTACAAACCTTGTAGAATTTTCTAAATTTCCCCATAAGAAAGCCTTGTTGAATTTGTATATATATTTTATACATATATATACTTTCATATATAAATTGAATTGTGAGGATTTTAATTTGAAATTCGTGTTATTTGCCATACAGGCGAAATTGAGTGATTTATTAAAATATACAGAAATATATGAGATCGTAGTTTTTGTTTTGTTTATTTAAAAAAATAAAAATAAATAAATTTTAGTTTGAATGGGGGTTGGAGGCTAGGGTTACCCCACAACCGTCCCACACAGGGCGTCGGCTATGGAGGCAGCCGGCGCTGCCCCCACAGGCAGCGACGACTGCCAACACAACCGCTACCCATGCAGGTAGGCTATGACTAACAGCCACAACTGTGTCTAACAGCCATGACTATGAGTACCAGCCATGGCTGTGAGATTAGCCGTGGAACCCTAAACTTCTCTCGCCCATTGTTAATAGTGATGTGGCCCGACTGTGTAGTTTCGGCCTTAAATAAAATTTAAATAGATTGCTTTCTATGATTTAAAATATGAACCTTTTTATATATTCAGATTTAATGAATTATATATATATATATAATTTGTTATTTGTTTAAATTGATGTTCAAATAATATTCTATTTAATAGGTGCATGGGATGCATGTGAAAGAATATTCTTTAAAATATGATTTAAAAAGAGAATTTAGTATATTTTCTTTTATGCAAAATTAAGAAAGTTAAAATTAGATTATTTGATGATGAATTTTAATCAAGTTGACTTGTTTTCATGCAAATTTTATTTGATTGACTAGATTTAGTAAATCCTAATGTAGATTCCCAATATTTCAATTTGCTTTAAATTGTGTTTCTTTTATTAGGCAAATTGGGAGTGTTATAGATGAACAAGCCTTCTAGATTAATTTGTATAGTAAGGGTGTTGTTACTGTTGAAATACAATCCTTGAGTTGACTAGGGTAGTGCACATGTTATAGTATGGTGTTTTGACACCTGGATTTATGAACAAATATTTAATGACAGTTGTGTGTCGTTTGGTATTATATGTTGTATTCTGGTGCACTTTGTTTACCTTAGTCAGGGAAACTTAGATTCCTTTGTTATTTTTAGGGGAGTGGCTCTATGTGAGGGCCAGCACACAAAGTGGTGCCAAGGTAACTTACAAAGAGTTAGTAAGTCAGTGGAAACTAAAATAAAACATTAGTTAGCTTAAAATATTTAATTAGAATAATAAGCCTTGCTTATAGACTCAAGAGCTAGTTCAGTCTTGAGTATAAGATGAGAAGGCCTGGAATTGAAAATCGATATCTTGTTACTTTAAAAGATATTGGATTCTGCAATAGTTTGCATGTGGGGCTAGGTTTCGTAAGAGGTTACCAAGGTAACCCAAGTTGGGGGCCGAAACCTAGGAAGAAACACCAGGGTAACCTATGCAACATTGTGATGACACTCCACCTAAAATAACAATTTACCTTGTGAGCTTAGTATATTTGATTATCCTAAATCTGGAAGCAATGTAACCATCAGTTAAGTATGTACTTTTGTTTAGGGTTAGTAGATTATGTCTAGGGAACCTTATTACTATCTCCTAGCACGGGGGGTGGACCTATGGGTACCACATGGTTGGGTGGAATGTGCACCTTACTTCGTTGGGTCCCCAGTTTATGATCATGGCAACGAGAGCTTCATGGATGGAGAGCTTGTACTTGGATATATATGTACTTCCTTTATTTTATCAATGGAAATCTTGTATTTGTAACATCCCTCAATTTTTTATGAGGTGAACATTTGAAATATGTAATTGTAAACTATTATTTGATCTACCTCATCTGAAGAATGAGTATTGTAATGTTATTTCAAATGCAATGTAAGAATCTTATTTGTACTTTATACTTTCATGAATGGAATTCAAATGTTATGCAATGTTTATTTTTAAGTTTATGTTAATTAAATACATACAATGCTAAATACTAAATTCGTCTATGGAATCTCAAGTAGTGTGACGTTGTGTAACTTAGAGAATGCATGCAACTAATAAAGTTAATATTAACTCTTAAAAAAAATAAAAAATAAAAATATTTCACTTTTGTAGACAATTGCTACATTCCTTAGGTTACAAGACGGGGCATTACAGATTGGTATCAGAGCCAAGGTTCTAACACTGGATGCTCTGGGTAATCAAGAACCCATTAGGTTGACCTAGTACATAGTGTCACTATCTGTTAGCCTTGGTTGATTAGAATATGAGACTCGTTATTGTTTATGTGTAGGATCATGCCTAGGCGATGTGGTAGAGGTCATGGTAGAGGTCAAGGTGGAGGCCGAGGGCCAATCCCTCAGGTTACTCCCCCTCCGAGCCCTCATCAGAGTGATTAGGTAGAGCAGTTGGATCAGAGGAATGAGGGATAGATTCTTGAACAGTCAGGAGTAGAGGGTTCACAGCTATGCCCTTTATTAGAGGAGGTCCTAGCTCAACTTGGACCTAGACAAGAAGTTGATTAGGAAGTAGTTAGAAAGCATGATAGATCTCTAAGGAGAGTAGCTGATACAGTGCATCAGGATGCTATTACTGCAGGACACATGCAGGATTTATTGAGGGCACGCCCTCCTACTTTTGATGGTATAGGAGGTGGTTTAGAGGCATAGACCTAGCTATTGGACTTGGGTAGATGTTTCGCTATGCACCCATACGGTAGCAATACCCAAACGAGATGCGCTATCATGCATCTGAGAGGATTTTCCTCTACTTGGTGGTGCTTGGAGGAGCAAAAGCTCCACTTAGATATTGGGTTAGTGTCTTGGGAGATGTTCCTGGAGAGGTTTAGAGCATGGTTCCTATCGGAACACTGGAGGCAACGACGGGCTAACGAGTTTCATGATTTACATCAGTTGGCTCTATCTATTGAGCAATATGAACGTAGATTTTATGAACTCAAGCAGTATGCAGGTGTTGGTGATGATGAGTCTATGTTGATTTAGCACTTCATCAGGGGCTTAAACGCCCGCATTAGTGGTGGAGTCAGAGTCTTTGAGCCAGAGACTATGGAAGTTTCTGTGGAGAAGGCTCACATAGTGGAAGAGAATCTTTTTATGGTGTTAGGTGGTCACACAGGAGTACAGATAGGTAGTGCTCCTACAGTAGGTTTTAGTCCATGGGGTGGATAGGTGCAAACGGGGGGTTCCTCGGGGAACCAATAGACACCCTCAAAGGGTGAGCAACAGCAATAGCAACAACGTACACCTCAAAAGAATAATAATCCACAACGACAGCAAGGTAATAGCCTGTAGTCAGGAAAGAATCACAACTGGTGGTGCAACAAGTGCAATAGATAGGATCAACCTTCTCAAAGTGCTTAGTCTTCTATTAGTAGGGGTAGCTTCCAGCAATCCAATGCACCTTCGAGTGGCAGAGGATTCGGTAGAGGCACTGGTTGTTACTTGTGTGGTCAGCAGGGACACATTGCTAGGCAGTGTCCGATGAGAAGTTCTTCTGGTTTTGGGCCTCGACATACAATGTCTGAGCCTACAGTGGGTGATGCAGAATGATCACATACAATTTATGCTACGGTTAATGACCGCCAAGCCGATCACTAGAACACAGTGGTCGAGACTTCAGGTAAGTTACATGGTGTTAGTGTTTCCATTCTTTTTTATTCCGGTGCTACCGAATCCTTTATTTCACCTACCATCGTTGAGCGATGTGGTCTTGTGGCAATAAAGAAAGGTGGTAAGTGGTAGGTAGAATTCACCTCTAGGGTGAAAGTAGCGGTAGAGAACCTAGTACATAATTGTGAACTAAAAATTGGTATGTTAATTACCTTAGTGGATCTACATGTTACACCTTTAGGATCGTATGACATAGTTTTAGGTATGGATTGGTTAGCATCTCATCATGCTGTGATTGACTGTCAACTTAAGACAGTTAGTTGCATTAATGATTTAGGTGCGAAAGTGGAAATCATAGGTATACAAAGACCTATCTCTTTGCGGATGATATCTGCTATGCAATTAAAGAGATGTCTTCATCAGGGTTGTCAACTGTTTGTAACAACAATTACTGATTTGGAAGAAGGTGAGAGTCAAGAGATATCTCTTGATGATCATCCTATTCTTAGGGAATTTGCTGACGTGTTTCCTGATGATATACCTGGAATGCCACCAAAGAGGGATATTGATTTCAAAGTTGATCTAGTTCCTGGAGCTGAGCCTATATCTCGAGCTCCATATAGAATGACTACTTAGGAGTTAGAGGAACTTCGTATTCAGTTAGAGGAACTATTAGAAAAGGGTTTTATTCGTCCAAGTGTTTCTTCTTGGGGAGCACCTGTTATCTTTGTAAAGAAGGATGGATCTCTTAGATTATGCATTGACTATCATCAATTGAACAAGGTTACGATTAAGAATCGTTATCCTTTGCCTAGAATCGATGATCTTTTCGATCAGATCAAGGGAGCTAATGTGTTCTCTAAAATTGATTTGAAATATGGTTACCATCAATTGTGAATTGTAGAAGCAGACATTCATAAAACTGCATTCCGAACTCATTATGGGCACTACAAATTCATAGTAGTACCGTTTGGGTTAACGAACCCACCATCAATATTTATGAGTTTAATGAATGGTGTTTTTCGTACATACCTTGATCACTTTGTCCTTGTATTTCTCGATGATATTTTGATTTATTCGAGAAACATGAAGGAACATGAAGAGAACTTGAGATAGGTATTGCAATGTTTAAGGGAAAATCAGTTGTATGTGAACTTGAAGAAGTGTGACTTCTTTCAAACTGAAGTAAAATACCTTGGACATGTGATTTCTAGAAAAGGTATTGTTGTGGATCCTTCAAAGATTCAAGCTATTGTAGAATGGCCTGTGCCTACTAATGTAGGTGAAGTTTGTAGTTTTCTGGGTCTAGCTAATTACTATAGACATTTTGTTTAGGGATTTTCTAGAATTGGTCATCCCATTACTTCTCTTTAGAGAAAAGGGAAGAAGTTTGTATGGATAGAGCATTGTTAGTTAGCTTTTCAGACACTTAAAGAAAATTTGACTAATGCACTTGTATTGATTGTTCCTGATCCTACTAAGGATTTTGTAGTTTGCACGGATGCATCCTTAGAGGGTTTGGGAGTAGTTCTGATGCAAGATGGGTTTGTGATTGCTTATGAGTCTCGCAAACTCAAGGATCACAAATTAAACTATCCCACGCATGATTTGGAACTTGCTATAGTAGTGCATGCATTATTTTGATGGAGTCATTTCTTATTGGGTCACCATTTCGAACTTCACACTGATCACCGTAGTCTACAATACATTTTTATGTAGCCTAACTTGAATGCTAGACAGAGACGGTGGATGGAGTTCTTGTGTGAATACAATTTTGAAGTGAAATATGTTCAAGGAAAAGAGAACGTAGTGGCTAACGCTCTTAGTCGTTGTCAACATGAGATCTTTGCTACTACTCTTGAAGTAGATTTGAGAGGTCAAATATTAGCAGCACTTCCTACTGATAGATTGTATCAGGAAGTAAAGTCAGAGATTGAATCTGGTAGACGTTTAGAAGGTCGATTTGTAGGGTATATCCTTGAACCAGATGGTATATTAAGGCATTTAGGTCGTATCTATGTACCACATTTTGAGGGTCTTCGTACATTAATTATGACTGAAGCACATTGAGCTCTTTACTCAGCTCATCCAAGTGTTAAGAAAATGCATGCAGATCTTTGGCAATTGTATTTCTGGCCTGGTATGAAACGTGATATTGCTGACTGTGTATCGAGATGTCTTGAGTGCTAGCAAGTCAAAGCTAGGCATCAACATCCCTCTAGGTTATTGTAGCCACATCTCATTCTTGAATGGAAATGGGATATTCTATCTGTTGACTTTATTGTTGGGTTACCTACGTCATCACGTCGATATGATCCCATTATGGTAACTGTTGATAGATTGACTAAGGTAGCTCATTTTTCGCCAGTACGATCATCATATAATGCTTCATCTGTAGCTAGGATATTTATGGAGGACATAGTTATATTGCATGGGATTCCTCGTAGGATTATATATGATAGAGATCTCGTATTTACTTCAGCCCTATGGACTTCATTACAACATGCTCTAGGTACACAGTTGAACTTTAGTTCAGCGTATCATCCTCAAACCGATGGACAGACGAAGAGAGTTAATCAAATATTAGAGGATATGCTTAGAATGTATGTAATGGACCAACAGTCACATTGGGAGGATTATCTGTATTTAGTAGAATTTTCTTACAATAACAGATATCAGAGTTCCATAGGTATGCCACCATTTCAGGCATTATACGGTTGTCCTTGTCGAACTCCATTGAGTTGGGATCGACTTGAGGATAGAGTGTTACTTGGTCCTGAGATGCTTCGAGACATGGAGCAATAGGTTGACCATATTAGAGAACATTTGATAGCAGCACAGGATAGGCAAAAGAAGTATGCCGATGCGCATAGAATAGATCGATAGTTTACAGTTGGTGATAGAGTGTTTCTTCGAGTGCGACCGTGAAAGAGTCCAATCCGTTATGGAAAAGGCTCTAAGCTTGCACCTCGTTTTGTTGGGCCATTTGAGATCCTAGAGAGGATTGGTCCTGTGGTGTATCGACTCACATTACCACCCAGTTTGTCATGTATTCATGATGTCTTCCATGTATCAGTTCTTAGACCATATCATCCCGACATTTCTCATGTACTTGATTGGAATGCATTACAGGTAGAGGATGGGCAGCTAGCTTTGGAGCCCGTGGCCATTCTACAGCACCAAACACTTAGTTTCAGGGGTCGATACATTGATCAGGTGAGGGTTCAATGGGATCCTATCCATGAGGCTTCTGCTACTTGGGAGGATGCGACACGCATGAGGGAACTTTATCCCTACCTATTCGCAAGCTTTCAAAAGCAAGCCTGATCCTAGGGGGGGAGGATGTAGTACCCCTCCATTTATGCTTATGTTTTTTGTTAGCATGCTTTCACATATGATAGACTTTGGTACTTTGTTTTGGATATTTTGATCGCTGACTTTAGAACGACAGTGGATTCATTTTGTGATATGATAAACATTGTATGGTGATAATTAATTTTTGACATGCTTTGTATTAGCGTAGATGTTTCCTTCAAATGTTATTGCTATATATATGTTTATGGTAGATTAACTGTTACTTAATTTGTCAGTTTGATGTGACATGTATTGGTGTGGAGAATGGAGTTGCATCACTCGCTTGCGAGTGCCCTGTGATTTTTGTGATTTTCTCCCACGGTGTGTTTGTACAATGGATTATATATATGTATGTCATTTGTGTGATTGTAGGATTGCAGGTACATGACACCGACTCCACCTGGTTACTCAGGTCTGAGCGTGTCAAGACTCAATGGAAATGTTGATTGGGAGGTAGTAACATGGTTTATCCTAGTCTAGTCTTAAACCCATTCATAGTATATTGTCAGTTTTAGTTTGGAGTCTTTGGTTGTCTTGTTTGTGCCTGATTGGATTAATTGTTTTGAAAGGAAATTTTTGTTAATTTTATGATAGTTTATTATTCTTTAATTTACTGTTGATTTTAATTAAATAAATTAAATAATTAAATTAAAGTTACCTTTATTGTGTGAATAGATTTAAAATTAAAATTAATTGCTATGTGGGAAATGGTATTTTAATTGTTAAATAAATAAATAAAATAAAGAAAAGAGAAATTGCATTTTTAAAGTTTGAATTCTTTAAATCTAGAAATGCATTCAATTTTTGATAAGGAAGAAATAAAAGATAGCCGTGAGGTTGTTAAGAAGATATTTTATTCTCGACATGTGTGGCAGTGGAATTAATTGCTTCTTGTTGAGAATCTTCTCAGATGTTATCTCAGATTTGGGGAAAATAGAAGATTGCTTCGTCATGGGAAATGAAAAGAATAGGGTTCTGTTAAAAATTGCTTTTGAGAAAATTTTTTGATTTCCTTTGTGAATTGTTGTATATTTCTGGAAGATCTCTGGTTGAATTTTTGGCATATTTTGGGATTGTGTGTTCAGGAAAGGCTTTGGAAGCTACAGGCAAAACTACTCTTCACCAGTCAAGTTTTACAAGCTACAGAGAAATAGGTATTTTTCTATTTAAATTAATTTATCTCATTTTGAAAGATTGCCTATTTAAGAGTTAGATTTGTGCAAATTTGTTAAATTATGAATTTAGAAGTTTGTAGAGTAAAGGATTGTGTTTTTGTGACTTTTGTATTCTTCTCGGCAAATTAGTCTGTAGAGGATTTATTATTTCTTTGTTAAAAGCTTCCTGTAGGAAATAAGTTTGAGTAAAATTCATGAAGGGAAATCATTTGTTTAGGAAAATGACAATTGAAACTTTTGGGAAGATTTCCCATTGAAGAATCCTGTTGAAAATCTATCCGTTGTAAAACCCTGTTAAAATTTCTCAATTTCCCCATTACAAACCCTGTAGAATTTTCTAAATTTCCCTATAAGAAAGCCCTATTGAATTTGTATATATATTTTATACATATATATACTTTCATATATAAATTGAATTGTGAGGATTTTAATTTGAAATTCATGTTATTCCCCATACAGGCGAAATTGAGTGATTTATTAAAATATACAAAAATATATGAGATCGCAATTTTTGTTTTTGTTTTTGTTTTTTTTTAAATAATAAATAAACTTTAGTTTGATTGGGGGACGCAGGCTAGGGTTACCCCACAGCCGTCCCACACAAGGCGTCGGCTATGGAGGTAGCCGCCGCTGCCCCCACAGGCAGCGACGGCTACCAACACAACTGCTACCCATGCAGGTAGGCTGTGACTAACAACCACGACTGTGTCTAATAGCCATGATTGTGAGTACCAACCATGGCTGTGAGATCAGCCGTGGAATCCTAAACTTCTCTCGCCTATTGTTAACAGTGACGCGGCCTGACTGTGTAGTTTCGGCCTTAAAGAAAATTTAAATAGATTCCTTTCCATGATTTAAAATATGAACTTTTTTATATATTCAGATTTAATGAATTATATATATATAAATATATATAATTTGTTATTTGTTTAAAGTGATATTCAAATAATATTGTATTTAATAGGTGCACGGGATGCATGTGAAAGAATATTCTTTAAAATATGATTTAAAAAGAGAATTTAGTATATTTTTTTTAATGCGAAATTGAGAAAGTTAAAATTAGATTATTTGATGATGAATTTTAATCAAGATGACTTGTTTTCATGCAAATTTTATTTGATTGATTGGATTTAGTAAATCCTAATGT
>VDFB02115588.1:0-44557 GCA_007258455.2 Sequoia sempervirens | reverse complement strand
GAGCTGCCTGGATTACAATCTTTGCAAAGGTTAACCACCTTGGAGTTGGTGGGGTGCAAAAGTATATTCACCGACGAGCTGGGAAGCTGCTTGCGTGGTCTCAAATCTTTGGAGAGCCTTTTCATTGGCGGCCCTGGCGTTTCACCATCGCAACTCCAATCTTTGTATGATTCCCTTCAGGTAAATTACAAACAGTAGAACCGTCCCATATGATAGCATCTGCACCAATATTTAAATAACTAAAGCATATCAGTATTTGGCAGGCCATCTCTTTCGATAGCCAATGTTTAATGTCTGCCACAGCGATCACTTCAACTTGGCTCCACGCTCAGGTGGATGGATGTAACGCCGAAGAAGACAATTGTTTTGAATACTGTGCAGTTGAGAGTGAGATTAGCTACTGTGCAGGATATATTGTTTTGTTCCTCTTCGTTTGGCCAAGTCTTTGATTGTGAAGGCACGAACAGGTTGTGCTACAGCATTGAAAGGAACGACAATGAAATTATCCACCCAGCCATGGATGATGGAAGTGAACATGTGTTGGAAGTACGCTTTGTGCGAGTAGAGGGTGAGTTTGAGTTCGACTGGCTGAGAATGGGAGACAAACTGAGGGTGAATGTACGCTCTGATCATCAGAAATGGAAGGCTTTCTTCAAATTTTTGATGTATGATCCTCTCAATGCAGTTTATCCCCAAGTGGAAGAGAATCCTTATAGTACAATAACTTTTGGTGTGCCAAACGGTGCCGATTAAATCAAATTCTAAGGATTTTTGAAGGCTGAAGTCAAAAGGACTTATCGATCACTTAAATTTGCAATACTTTTAGAAAAAAATATCGAGAGTCAAGCTGTTGTATATGCTGTTCTTGGCAGCTTTGCTGTAGTTCCGCTGTTGCTTGCTGATATTTTTTTGTTTGTAATGTAAGTTCCAAATCCTCTGAAAATCAGTTTTATTCTTTAATAGAAACATGCCACTTCTTTATACATCTGAATTGGTGAAAAATATTTGCCTTTATCAACATCTCGAAACTTGTACGAGTGAAAAAATGAATAATTGGTTATTCACTAACTCCCCTATATTCCCTCTCTTCGATTCATATGGAATGTTTATTGCTTTGAGATAGTTTTAGCACCATAATGGGTTTAAATACATATCCGGTAAAAAAAAAAGGGTTGAAGCTCTTACCAAAAATTGTAAAAGGACATTTTATGAGATTTACTTTTGATTGGTATTGTAGTTATGATATAGCAAAGTTCATAAATATTTTTACATTTGTATATGAGAAATAATAAATACATGGTTGTAAATAATTATTAATTCGTGATTAAAACATGTTAGTTGTTAAAAATTAATTTCAAATCGATTTTATGATTTTGGCTAGTCATTTGAATAAAGGGATTTCTACCAATCTTTCTTGGTAGTTGGCTTCCATTGTTGAGAAGATTTTTGTCCTAATTTTGATTCTATCTCTTTTGTTCATATTTTGAGAGAATGAAATTTGGTGGTTGATTGTCTTGTGAAATGGATTTATGAAATTGTTGATAAGTGGAAAGACATGGATTGGGCTTCTTTACCATTGACTAAATCCAAGGTGCTCTTCAATTGCTTCATCATGATTAGACCTAACCTCTTCTTTTTTTGTGTATGTTAGGAGTTTGATGTTTTCCACAATTATGTATTGTTTTTCTATGAGGGTTGGTGGTATTTTATAACACCTTTGGGTTTTTCTTCATATTTCTTTCCGATAGTGATGGCTATCCTAAGTCATTATCCTTTGTATGGATGCAATTTGTTTTCTTTCATTAATATACTTTTCCTTTTTGCCCAAAAAAATAGTTTGAGGAAATTAAAATTTTATTTCATTTCAATCAAATAATTTTAGATATATTGTAAATCATTTTATAAATTTATTTTAATATTGGTATAAAATTGTTTTGTAAGCATTCGAATATTAAAAATAAAAAATGTAAATAATACAAGTATCAAAATAATTTTATTTAAAATATATAATATATTTCACAAGTTAATCACATGATTCAAAATCTAAAATTAATTGATTTAGATCTAGGCTTACAAGATCACACAAGGCCCATCTCATAACTCTAGCTTGAGTGAGACAAAAAATACGGTACCACATTTTTTACTCAAGTTGATTGTCTCCAAATAATCATCATTAAGGAAATTTATGCCTACACACTCAATTTAAAAAATTGGACATATCTACACAACAAAAGATAGGCAAAAGAATGATGCAACAGTTGTTAGGAAACATAGGACAATTAAAGGGAGGAGGGAGGTGAATTAGTTGTGCACTCAAGACCTTAAAAACCTTATTAAGTATTAGTATGTGTTGGTGGGCCACATAGGTGTACACTCTGGCTTCTTAAGCCTCTTGTGTCTTTATGCTTAGGTGTCAACAAAATGGTCCTTGACACCTCTCGATATCCTTGTGGGTGGTTATCCACCACCACTTCATGTTGAAGGAGCCTTTCCCTTCATTCATGGGTGGTTAGGAGTCTCACCCTATCTTTGTGTTTGACCTTTTATCCTATCCACTTTTGTTGGATCTTGGTTTCCTTCTCCTTTCCTGTTTAAGAAAGGCTCATTAGAATCTTGATTTCATCTCTTGAATATAAATTTGGATTTTTGTGTGCTCATGCTTTGTAGAAGTTTATATTATTTTTCATTTGTAGATCTTGGCTAATATTCTTTCAGTATGAATGTAGACAAATGAAACAACACATCCACAATCATTCACAATAGAATACCATGTTTTTTATGTGGAAAACCCAATAAGGGAAAAACCATGGAGAAGATTAACTCACTATATAAAAACCAAAACCAATTATAAGAGGTTCATTGTCTGAAGGGTTCATTTCCTAGAGAACTCATTGTCTAAAAGGAAAGGCTCACTATCAAGGGCTCACTGCCTAGGAAAATCACTTCTTCTAGATTACAAAGAAATAGTTACATGGAGGTTCACTACCTTAGAACAACTAGAGAAACCACCACAATGTATCTTTACCATGTGCAACCTTTGGCTCACTACCTCCAACCGATTTTGTCACACTAAACTATAAACACCTTCTACTCACTGCTTCTAGTAGTCTTAAGCATTCTTGCTTACACTTAGATCTCAACACCCTTTTGGGTTTTTCTTCTTATTTATTTATTGATACTTATGGCTACCTAGAAGTCATTATGCTTTGTATGGATGCAAAATTTCTTTCATTAATATATTTTTTCCATTTTGCCAAAAAAATATAGTTTGAGTGAAATTTAATTTTTATTTCAATTCAATCTAATAATTTTGGATATATTGTAATTCATTTTATAAATATAACTAGCAATCACACCTTAGTTTGCAATGGGCACACCGAAGAAGTGTGGAAGGTCAATTAAGATAAATTTTGGTATATTTTTTTCATACATTTATGCAATAGATGAGGTCAATTGGTAGGCCATTTAGAAAATGATGTTGTTTGTGCAATAAAGGTCTCAATGGAGAAGTGATAGCTTCAAATAAATTATGCATCCACTTATAGGGATCCAAACATGATTGAAATAAAACCTCTAAATGAAGAATTGATAATTAGGCTCCATTTTTATGTTTGAAATAAGGAGAGAGGGAGAGAGAGAGGGAGAGAGAAAAAAGAGGGATAACATAAGGAGATAAAGATAGAGAGGAAGATAGGATAGGAGATGGAGATGGAGATGGAGAGAAGGAGAGGGATATGGAGAGGAAAAAAGGAGAGGGATAGATGAGAGGGAGAGAGGATATATAGAGGAAGATATAATATATGCCAGAAGAGAAAGAGATAGAGATATGGGAAGAGAAAGGAGAGATAGGTAGAGATAGAGAGATAGATAGTGGGATAGGAGGAGTGAGGGAAGGAGAGATGAGAGGGGAAAATAGAGAGAGATGGAGGAGAGAAAGGGAGAAATTTGGTAGAGAGGGGACATAGAGAAGATGGGGAGAGATAAGTAGAAGGGGGAGAAAGAAGAGGGGGGAGAGAGGGAGAGCGATATTTAGAGAGGGAGAGAGAAAAATAATGAGGAGAGAGGAGAGATAGCTCAATATATATAAAAGGAGATGGATAAACATAGAAAGAGGGTGATATAGAGAGATAGAGGGGGATAGTGAAAGAGATAGATAGTGGTAGAGGTTTCCTTTATTTAGCACTTATTATTAATTGTTTAATCTAGCCACATGCAACTAGAACTTACAACACTTTATATTCTATAAAGTATATGTAATAATTTTATTATATATTTTATATATGTGTTTGATAGTTTTGTTAAAGACTATGATATAAAATAAGTAATACAATTATATTATTTATAATTTATTTATTTTTATATAAAATATACATTATATATTAATTATGCTAATTTATACTTAACTACGTAGGGTAAAGGATGCCAAAATTTTAAAACCTAATATATATGTATTTGATAGTTTTGCTAAAGAATAAGATATATAATAAATAATATAATTATATTATTTATAATTTATTTTTTATTATATAAAATATACATTATATATTAATTATGCTAATTTATACTTAACTATGTATGGTAAAGAATGCTGTAATTTTAAAACCTAAATGTGCTCATTATTAGGATCTTGGCTATAATTTTCATTTTATTTTAGAACCTAAATGTGCTCATTATTAGGATCTTGGCTGTAATTTTCATTTTAATAAACATACTTTAAAACCCTCATTGAAACTTTATTTTTAGGCCGCAACTCACCAAATTGGAGAAGTGAAAGGTCAATACCAGGGAGGAAGGAAACCGAAAGAAATGGGGAAAGCAACACAAAATGGGTGGAAAACAACCAAAAAATGGCAAAAAATGATGGAATATTCAGATTTGTTTAAATGTCAATGAGGGTCTCCCATTGCTTTTCAACCATCTACAGGAAAAATGAGCTTGTGAAGCTCAAATAAGGAAATTCCTTTAGTGTAATTTTTTTTAATATTGGTATAAAATTATGCATTTAGAAGTATTTAAAATACAATAAATGTAAGTAATATAAGTATCAAAATAATTTATGTAAAATATATAAATATATTTCACAAGTTATCACATGATTCAAAATCTAAATTAATTGACTTAGATCTAGGCTTATGAGATCACACAAGGCCCATCTCATAACTCAAAGTTGATTGAGACAAAAAATACAATACCATATTTTTACTCAAGTTGATTGTCTCCAAATAATCATCATTAAATAAATTTATGCCTATACAGTCAATTTAAAAGTTGGGAATATCTACACAACAAATAATAGTCAAAGCACAATCTATAAGAACCCACAAGATATAATCCAAAGCTAATATTAATGTCTACGTCTAATAAATATCATTTTTAGCTAGCATAATTCTGATATAATGATTTCTAATAAATAAGCACAATGATAAGATTAATAATATAAGCTGAATTTAATCAATATGATAGTGAAAATAATAAAGCTAAAAAACTATAGAGTTCAAACATATAAAATTCTAATATATGTATCCAAAATATATAGTACATACACCTTGATAGAAATATAAAACATCATCAGAAAGTATGATACCAATATCAAAACTCAAAATTGAGCATTACAATGAGGCACATGCACCTAAGGCCTTACATTAGTAGGATGAAGAACAAGGTAGCACAAGTGATGCATTGCATAGTTATTGTAGTGTAGAAAAATGTATCCCTTTAAATTTGCACGCTTGTTTTGGGCCCTCCTAATTAAATTAGACTTAATAATGTCTTAATTTAGTGTTGTAAAATGTATCACTTTATACTTTCACACTTGTTTGGTCCCTCTTAATCAAATTGAGATTAATTATGCCTTAATAAGCCCTTTTATTCATTTACAAGCCTAATAAATTACATTTTCCCAAGGGGAAACCCAACAATAATTAATGCCAATACATAACACTTTACATTGAGCAATGTGTGTTCCAAGAATAGGGTCCTAGGACCTATTCACCCATGGGCGAATGGGTCCTCCCTAGACCTTTGGACCTAAATTTAAATTATGTTTTGATAGTATTTTAACATATTCAAAAAAATATTTCAATGTTGACATGTGATATTTGAATATTTGAAAATTAAGGATACATACCTATAAATACAAGGTTATTTCACTAAGTTTCACCTAGCAATTACAAGGGATTTACAAGAGAAATTTCATGAACATTTTTGGAGAACTTCAAGAGAAATCAAGAGCATGTATATCAAAGATTTATTGAAGCATTCAAGATCTATTCATCATGTCAAATTCTTCTTGCATCATGCATGTTTTTGGAGCTAGAACATTGTGATGCAGGTTTCAAGATCAAATTCAAGCATTCAAATCATCAATTCAAGTGTCATGATACACATCTAGTTCAACCATTTCATGCAAGTTGTAGACTTCCTAATATCTCCATTATCAAGGCTTCATTCAAGGAAAACCCCCATTCACCCCAAAACAAACATTTTTCTCTCTTGTGTGTGTGATTTTAGATTCAAGTTGAAGAAGGATTGAAGACCTTTTGAAGTGCAAGATTGGAAAAGTTGTCAATGTTGAAAAAGTGTCTAAAGTTGTCATCAAATCAAAGAATCTAACCTATAAATCTGATTTCTAACTTTTTGACACTAAAACCTAGGCAAATCAAAAGCTTCATATCAACATCAAAGGCTCCCAAAATTTGCAGAAAAACCATGAGAAAAGACCCATTTTCCAATGGGCGAATGAGTCCCAGCTAGCCTTCAAAAACTGCCTTTTGGTGATTGGTAAACACATTTCTAACCTTCTCAGACCTGCATTTAGTTTTCTAGTTATGCTAATATTGAGTTTAATATTATTTTTTCAATTGTTAGATTATATTTTGGATTTGATTTGCTATATTAGTTTTTCTCCCCAAAGTGTTGTTTGACCTTGACTCCCATCCTTCCAAGCATAAGGAAATCATTCGATTCTCACATTGTGTTGATTCACCTAAGGGTTGTTAATAAATTCATTTTTGGGATCATCTCATTTCCTAATGAAATGTTGAGAAATAGGTCCCTCATGTTCATCAAATCCATTTTGGTGGACCCAACCTATTTTTCTGTGTTTCATTTTGGTGGAACTGACTTTTGCACATCATAACTTTTTGAATTTAAAGTCTATTTTCAATCCTAGATCTAGGATTTGTATTCATTTGCATTGTATTTCATTGATTTTCATCTCATTTAGGGTCTTAGGTTTGAATTTTTGCATGCTTTAAAATCTAGAAAATTAAAAAATATTAGTCATTTTACATATTGTTTACATAGCATTGCATGTTCAGTCATTTAAATCTAAAAATTGAATCAAAATTGCATCTCAAATTAGGTCTTCTTGCTTGCCATTTAGCACTATTTTGTACTTGTATCTAGATCTCATTTTATAGGAAATATGAAATTGTAAACTCCTATCTGAAACCAAAATCTGAAAAACCATAGAAATCACCTCAAAAACATGTAAATTGATTTTTTAAAAACCTGAAGTGAGACCCATTTTCCCATGGATGAATGCATCCCTTATCAGGGCTTTTTCTTTTGAATTTCTTAGCATTAAAAACACCATTTTTGCATTCTATATTTTTGTATCCAATTTGCTATTTCAATTTCCAAATTTTTTGTTATTTGAAATTGTTCATATTAAGGTTAATTGGTCAAATTCAATCCATTGCTTCAACTCAAATTTGCATCTAGAAGACATCATTTTTAGGTTTTTACATAGCATAATAA
This sequence comes from Sequoia sempervirens, assembly GCA_007258455.2. Classification (NCBI taxonomy): domain Eukaryota; kingdom Viridiplantae; phylum Streptophyta; class Pinopsida; order Cupressales; family Cupressaceae; genus Sequoia; species Sequoia sempervirens. The sequence goes on along the minus strand of VDFB02115588.1, from coordinate 36,796 downwards.
AAAAGTTATCTTGTTTTAAATTTGAGAATTGCTTTTACATACTTGCATTACACTTTACATTCTAGGGTATTTGATTGTATTTTACCTATTATTCATTTTGGGTGCACCTTTGGTTTCTGAAACTTGTATGAGCTTCACAACTTGGTTTCCTATTGCCAATATTGTTGTGAGACGTAGTTTGCGGCTCATGTCATCCCGCAATACATCACTCGTTGTGGATCTTGGGTTTTCTTACCCTTTCACTCATAGTGTTGACACTATTCAATTCATTATGGATCATACCCTTAACACTTCATTTACTATGACTTCCCTACCCACAACCAATGTGATTGATGTTGATAGAACCTTAAGAGAATGGATGGAGAACTTAATAAATTGCAAGACTTTGTGAGTTTTGAATACGGGTAGGCACAAGAAGTTGGGTCCACAAAATGTTCAAAACGTGGAAATGTTTTTCTTGATTTTTAGAATTTGTCACAATTGGACTTAAAATTCGAAGCACTTACACATTGAATCTTTAAAAAGTTTAGTAATATGGAATTTAGTATTTTGAGTGTAGTTTTCAAATATGTAGTTTATTCTAATAGCCAAATGATATAAAATAATTTTTAATATACATGTATAAAAACCACTTTTTAAAAGTCACTTATTTAGGACCATACCATGCATGTGTACGAACACCATAATTTGACATAAATAAAATATTTTTTCCAATTCATTTTGGGGAAATGTGTATATTATAATGAAGAATGAGGATATTCTTTTATAATTTTTTTGTAATATTCTTTATTTATTAATTTTTTTATTGGCCCTAATTTATGGTTTTTAAAACCCTTATGTATGGACACGATAAGGCGATATCAAGTCCTCTTTATCATTTATTATTCCCAAAGCAAGGAAGAGGGGGAATCTTTTCTGTCATTACATTTAGAAGGGGACTTTGTGTGCCCCCTTCTCCAATGCCCATAACCAACCAAACCACCTTCTTCTTCCTTGAGTGATCTTTAGTTCCTTTCCAAGTCTCACATAAATGATTTATATAAGACTTTAAGGGTTGGTTTTTATACCATCACACCCTTTCACAAAGGACTGTCTTTAATTATTATTTAATAAATATAATTATTCCCCACTTTTAAAAGAATTTTCATAAATATTCTTTATTAATCTCAATTTAACCTAAGGATCATATTATCTTTTATTTTTCTATTTCTTTTTAATGGTTTCATAACCTTATTTTCACTTTGCAAAAAAAGTTTCATGACAAACTATAGGGAAATTAGGGCATGCTGCATAAGAATCAACAAGACTAATCTAGTTTCGCATGCTTCAACAACACTCCATTACAATTCCTCTACTGATGCAAGCAAAGGTCCATAGACTTCCAAAATAATATTAATTAATGAAATACCAACAATCTCCCTAGTTGTAGTAGACAAAAAGTCAAATCGACAATTTCATTTACCGATTAAAATTTAATTTAAAACTTACTAAACCTTAATATCAATTGATCAGTTCTCAAATAATGTTTAATTATAATTTTAATTGGCATTCCACTTCAAATACAATGAAATTAGAAAGGAAATTTGAATTTAATTTTTTTCCATAGACCCAAAACATTTGTTACCTGCAATTTCATTTTGGAAACATTTTTATTCCCTCTTCTCTCTCTTATCCACCCACGACCCCATATACTTTGCATCTGTTCATTCAAAATATACATTGTCCATCCTCTCTGTTTGTTTCCAAAATGAAATTGGAGAAAGTTGTCAAAGTTGTCATCAAGCATTAGAGGACATTGGAGAACACCTACAGGTTGATTTATAGAGATTTGGATCTAGAAACCTGGAGAAGTAGATTGAGTAGACTGAGAAGAGTAGATTCGGATCTTCAAGCTTTAGTAAACCCTAACTAGTTTGATCTTCCACTTTTGGTGAATGATTCCCAATCTTTGTCATAATTCAGATTTTTGTGGATTCAGATACCCATTTTCTACATTCCTGTTTCCTCATAGAAACCCAAATCTGAGACTGATTCACCCAGCTTGGTGAATGAATCCAACTCAACATTAAAGGAAGAATTTCTAGTATTTCAAAGCTCCATTCAGTCATCTTCAAATCTCCAGTTGCACACATTTCATCCTACAACTTGTTATTTTATTTTTCATACATTTCTAGGTCATTTTGTGAGTCATTGCATTATATTAGAGATTGTTTGTTTTTCGTTAATTAATATTATTTTGGAAGTATGTGGACCTTTTGTGGTGGTATTATGCATGATATCCCTTAAAGTGTGGCCCTTCAAGTCATGTAGTATCCCTTTAGTGGTGGTCTTAGCAGTGATACCCCCCCTAAAGCGTGGCCTTGCAAATTGATCATGTGCACACTTTGTGGTGGTGTTATTTATACCTTGAGTTGGACACACTTTGTGTGCCCCCTTCTCCAATGCCCATACCCAACCAAACTGCCTTCTTCTTCCTTGAGTGATCTTTAGTTCCTTTCCAAGTCTCACATAAATGATTTATATAAGACTTTAAGGGTTGGTTTTTATACCATCACACCCTTTCACAAAAGGCTATCTCTAATTATTATTTAATAAATATAATTATTCTTCACTTTTAAAAGAGTTTTCATAAATATTCTTTATTAATCTCCATTTAACCAAAGGATCATATTATCTTTTATTTTTCTGTTTCCTTTAAATGGTTTCATAACTTTATTTTCACTTTGCGAAAAAAGTTTCATAACAAACTATAGGGAAATTAGGGCATGATGCATAAGCATCAACAAGACTAATCTAGTTTCATATGCTTCAACAACACTCCATTACGAGTCCTCTATTGACGCAAGTGAAGTTCCATAGACTTCCAAAATAATATTAATTAACTAAAAACCAACAATCTCCCTATTCACAGGAGATGACAACTCAAATTGACAATTTCATTTATTGATTAAAATTTAATTTAAAACTTAAAAAACATTAATATCAATTGAATAGTTCTCAAATAATGTTTAATTATAATTTTGATTGGCATTCTATTTCAAATACAATGAAATGAGAAAGGCAATTTGAATTTAATTGTTTTCCACAGACCCAAAACATTTACTATCTGCAATTTCATTTTGGAAACACTTTTATTCCCTCTGCCCTCTCTTATCTACCCACGACCCCATATACTTTGCATCTGTTCATTCAAAATATACATTGTCCATCCTTTCTCATTCTTTACGTAGTCCCCTTATTTCCTCTTTCTGTCATGTCGCCCCAAATCTAGAATTCACATTTTGTGCATTTGAAATGTCACTTTTTCTCCACCTGTCCCCCTATCAACCTTCACCTGCACTTTGAAATTTGCGTGGGTCCTCTTTCAGGCGCGACCTCAATTAGCTCTATTTCTTTGCAAGTCATTTTTCTCCCTATCTCATACGCAACCCCTTTCACATTTCCCCAGTCTACATTTCTTTCACATGATCATTTTAAACCCGCCCATTTTATCTCAGGCTCGACTTCTCTTCTTTTCTGGGTGAAGCCCCTCTTTATCCTTTCATTTCATTTTTATATTTTTCTCATGGCAGTAGAAATCGAATAGTCACCTCTCAACAAGTGAATCGACTCACTTAGCCATCTCGTACGCTGGAAATATCATAAAAAACATTTTAAAAGTCAACAAATGTTAGATTTTATTTGCCAATAGAAATCCACACCTTGTCTTTTGAATTGAGAGGATTTGACTTTAATGTAACTCGCCCTAGCCAACTGCCCAATCGTGGGCTTTTACATTTCAATTCATTTGTCTTTCTAAAACCAACATATAACTACTCTGGCTGTCCAGCTTCCTTCATCGACCCTGTTGTAGCGTCTCTTCGTTTTAGGAAAATACTAACACCCAAGGCATGCCTTTCACAAGGAAGATTAAATGATACTTTTAAAAATAAAACTCAAATACGAAGTATTCATGGGAATATAGATTTATTCCAAGATCACAGAGAGTCAATTTAAAATAATGACAATCCATTAAATGCGTTGTGAGCATACTCCATTATGACACATCAATAAATACACAACAAAAACAACACAAAACGAAGAGCAAAGAAAATTAAGTTAATCATTTTTTTGGGATGTAGGATTACAAATATGTCTGGGCATCACCTATTTAAGCAATCTATTTAGGAAAATATACTTTTGAGCAATATGTTGTAGGGTTATTTGCTGATTTGTATTTCTATTGGGTGGACTTTTCGAGTTCTCAAAGCAATATATACTATTAGAATACTAAGGATAATTTCTTAAAATACAATGAATGATTGTCACTTATATTGTTTATTTCCATATCTTATACATTTGATTTAACCATGAACATAGAGATGCCTTGACTTATGATAATCTCTATATCCCAAAATGAGCTATTAGATATTATTAATCCATTTGGACATTTCTCCAAATGATTTATATTAAGTGGAGACATCGCTTACAACCATAAGTACATAAGCTACAATACTATTGTTTGCAAAAAATATGCCCTAATTTTAAATTTGAGACCGTCTCCCATGTTTGTCCAACAAATAACCTTTTTTTTTTAACTCTTAAAATCAAATTAGTCTTATTAAATCTCAAATACTTACAAAAACATGAACTTCCTTTGATTCCTACATATTTTATCTAGTTTTAATATGTACTAAAACCTTCCTAATTCTCAATTAAATAAATTGATAATATCTCTTTTGAATGAATATTACAAATAGATAGAAACTATCTATTTATCTAAACTAGCGCTTGCACCTTAGCAAGGTGCAATTGTTACGCCGATAGGAGGGTATACTATGGTAGTGTATTCGAAGGGTAGAGAGGGGGATAATGCATGAGGAAAGTGCAATTTGGTTTTTTGCAAGAGTAATTATCCGTAGCGAATGTGAATGGGTGGTGGGATGCAAGTAGAGTTGAATATGCCAAGTGGATGAACAACACAATATATTATCTTAAATGGTTGAAGTGTTGGAACATTATAGCTCAACTGGACCAAGTACATTTGTTGGTAGTTCATGATATACAAAATGTGTGCTATGAAAAGTCAAAATATTGGTGAGCAATTTTGCATTAGAACTTTTTTTTGAACAAAATACAGTACAATTGTTGGTGTTTGATGGTGAGGGGCTATGATATATGCCATTTGGCTTCAAGGCCTGCAAAGCAAAAGAAATGGAATGGTTAGGTGGAAACATTATTTGTTGACATGTACAATGATTGCTCCATGTTCAATTTATTATAACACTATTAATGGGAACTATTTTTTGTTTGCCAATAAAATAAGAAAATTACCGAAAGGACATGAACATGTTGAGGGCATGTTCAATTTGTAAAAGAGAAATTGTTGATATAACAATAAGTAGGAGCGACATGAGGGAGAAAGGGAAAAGAGTTGTGTACCTTGACATTTTAGAGATAGTTGTTGTAATCAGGCCTCCTCTTCTTCTCTCATAATTGTGTATGGGTGGTTATGCATTTTTGAGTATCTCTCAAAGGAGAACATTGGATGAATACGAAGGTTGTACAACGATTTCACTCTGGATATAGCTGTAAATGTTAGACCTTGTCGTAGAACTATTTTCCAATGTCGATAGTTGCTCTGGCCAGCGTTAGGCCTTGGGATTTGTGTATGGTAATAGCCCATGCCATTGTGAGCAGAATTTTCGTACGGCTGCCCAATGATACAGGTATTATTGGTATACTTTTGTGGTCATTTTCATTCCATGCTGGCCCACTATAATTATCGATCCTTGCCACAACATAAAGTGGAACATCTGGTGGTCTGGAACCAAGGCTGTAAACTATCTCTACAACTTCACCTAGAGCTCCATTTACAAGGCCTGCTTGTGTCCATATGTTGGTTGTTAGCATGATGCGTTGCCCTCTACAAAGCAATACCTACTTTTCAAGTTGTTCATCAGTAGTTGCATTATCTGCTTTAGTCCTGGTGGTAGTTGCAACACTTATTGCAATTGGACAGTTTAACAATTTTAACATTCTTCTATTGTGAAGTCTAACTAAATCATTGGTAGCAAACAAGTGCATTGAATTGTTGAACATTTCTTTTTCACTAGAGGTGAGATGCTTGTCTATGCATGTTTTTAAAAGTTCCCAATCCTCTTGTGATGCTTTTGCATTGCGTATGTTTTGCAACAGTTGACAGAATTGTCTTTATTCTAGAGTCTCACCTTGTTGACGAAACATTGTGTCTAAGGTGACAACGGTCGTGAATTGGTCCCATAGTGTTTTTGCATTTGAGTGTGATGTGTAAATAGGCTTGTCCATTATAGGCAGGAGTTGTGCAAGGTCACCAATCAGGATTATTGACACCTCACCGAAATAAAGATGTTGTCGATGCGGGAAGGCCTCACATAGTCTCGCATCTATCTTCAGTAGAAACTTTGGTCCTATGAAGCTCATCTCATCAATAAACATATATCTTATGTGTTTCATCTCTTCTTGAAATGTTATTAATGATTGTCCTTGCAGTGGGTGCATTTCTTTGACAAGAATTCGAAGCATTGAATGTATAGTCGATGCATGTATATTAAAGGCAGCAACCCCTGTAGGAGCCAATGTGAGTAGCTGGCTTTGTTGGTGCAGATTGTAACTATCAAGTACTTTTCTTATGCGAGCAATCAAGTATGATTTCCCTGTACTTGCTGTCCCTTGAATAATCATGTGCAATGGTTTATTTGAGTGATGTTTGCTATGGTTGATTATATGTGTGAGTGCTAGTTTTTGTTTGGAAGATAATGTATAGTCTGGGACATCATACTTACTTGGAGCATGCCTTTCATGGCTACATGATTTTTCCATGTTTATGAATTGTGTGGCAATTTCATGAAACTCCTGGGGCACTACAAGTTGTTCCCATTTGTAGTTGCTATCAAACTCACGCCTGCCAAGCAGGTCAAGCTCATTTAGGCTGATGTTGTTTGAGGGGCCCATTTGCAAAAATAATTCCCATTCATTCATTTCTAGTATGTCCCTTTCGTCCATCTCAATTTCACTGTCTGATTCTGCATCATCGGTGTTCTCGTCTGAGGGGGCAGTGCATGGGACATGCCATACATCATATTTGGATGCATTCATTTGCTTCCAATTTGCAAGTATTGTATCCTTAGTTATCCCTATGTCGATTTCCAAGCTTCGGAAGTGCTTGTACAATAGAAGCTCACTCCAACAAAATATTTCAAACTGGTCTGAGCCCTCGTCTGGAATGGTGTAGAACTTTGGGAAAACATTGAAAATCGCTTTGACCTTTCTTTCTTTCCACTTGCATCCCTTGCTACTCGCAGAGTATGAGAAAGATCGTGCAGATTCAAGTAGCGTTGTTGTCTCCAATTCTTGAGGTCGATTAATGTACGAATGAAGGTAGCTAGGTTGTAGATGTCTTTCATGTGGTCCTCTTGTTATTCGATGGAACATTTTGCGTCCAACATTCAAAGATGTAAAAGGCCGATTACAAACAATAAGCAGCAATTTTTGAAGAATATGGCATGTTTCTTGTGCTCCAATATCACGCTCTACCATGATTTCTGCCATGAATTTTTGGTATGCTGCAAGGGCTGGGACATCTATTTTTTGGGTTCCAGATATTCTTGCTAGCATATCAGTACAAGTCTGAGATGCTCTCTCTGCTTTTGATGCATATTTGGCAATGTATTTCAAAACAACTGCCCGCGAGATGACAGGCTGACAATCTATGTTGGTTCTCCATATTGAAATCATTTCTGGATAGTGTATGTTTAGCCAATCATCATTCTGTGTAGGTTCATATTTTTTTGTCCCATAATTGTCACGTGATAGGGTAGATATAATTTGCTCTTTCCATGGAGCTTTGTATCAACACTATAGTTTTTTCCCTTTCTTTCGCAAGCATGTCCCCTCTCTGCATTTTGTGTGCCTCTAGACACGATTGATGATCTCTTCATAGTCATGAGAGGGGTCTATAGCAAATATTTCTGTTGTGTCTAGTAAGCAAGGATCGTCTTGGAAAGATCAAAAAATCAAGTTGTTTCTTGCTGATGTAGCACAGGGATTCCAAGCACTGACATACTTGTCAAAGAATTTCCTAGCCTGTTGAACTACTACACTGTCATCCCAATCAAGTTTATCCATGTTTGGTGCATCATGGAGCCAAAGGAATCCATGTACATGTGCAGTGCCACGATGTTGCCACTCATACCTATACCAGTAGTCTTTTGCGTTGAGGATTTTCTCAATTACCTCTTCACAAAACACTGTGAATCATTGATGCAAGTATAATGATGTGGCATGGGGGTTGTTGACTACATTTTCTAAGCACTGTTTATTTGTTTGCATTCCTACCGGTACACCATCCGAGATCAAACATTTTAGGTTTGACCACTTTGTGTCAGCTGCACTTAATGTGAAGAATAGAGTGGGAGACCCTATTTGGTTGATCATATTTGTCAGTTCAGCACGACACTTGTTCCAATATGCTCTTGTGCCCCGCATTGAAGAGCCAAAGTGCATGAGCTCTTGAGCTAATTGTGTGTCAGGTAAGTTTTTTAGGTGTGCTCAGAGGTCCTCAATAGTGGTTGGCATGTTTTCTTCTACATTTTTTTTAATGAAAACTACAGCAAGCCCCTGGCTACGATGCCACATCATAAGATTAAGCATGAAATATTGAAACCTTGGATGCCTTCCAAATCTATGGTCATGAAATCTCATTAAGTGGAGTGCATACTCATGCATGTGTACTTCCCTAATTCGTGGTTGCATTTGTAGTGCAACTCCAGTTGGAAAGAGTGTTGGAAATGCCATATCAAGCAACCCCTCAGTATTGTATTCATTTATTGGCGATGAGTTTATTTCAGGCCAGTCTATAATGTTGTTTGTGTTGTCCTCAAGGTCTAATGTTTTCTTAATAATTTCTAACTCATGGCATCTATTTGGAAGTCTAGCCATAAATGACGATGTGTTTACTGTGCTGCATTCAATATCATCCCCATCAGAGTCAATTTCATTATTTGGAACCACCATGTCTTCACTGGTTTCAACGGTGTGTAGCATATTCGATATTTTTGTTCTTGCTTCAGGAAATTGCTCTAAGTGCTCAAAACTTATTGCAACATCATGATAGTATGGGTCATATTTGACTTTGTATTGCAATGCATCTCTGATATGAATTCTACTGACATAACAATCATAATAATGACCTTCTATATGTAGTCTTTGAACTATGAGAACGTCCAACTCTTGTATTCTTCGTGGAAGAACTTTTGAAATGTCAGTGATATCTTGTGGGAAGCTAATCATGTGGCCACTATATCTATACTGGCCTCCAAGAGTGTGGGTTACTTGTAGTACTGGGCTGACTCTGGCAATGAGAATTTCCTCCACTTGGGTGAGTCTTTTCAAAACAAACGGTTGCTCTCCTAGGTCCATGTTGTTGAGTGCAGAGAACCGATGGATGCCTCTCTTAGCGAAACATCTTTTACAAGTCGCATTAGCACCTGATGAATGGATGAGCATGCCTGGGTAACATTCCTTGCATACAATGCATGTTTTTTGGTTGGACAGTGCATCTATTCTTTGACAAAATTTTTTCATTGCCATCATGAAGTTATCATTGTTGTTGCATGTTGTTCCATGTTGATATAGGCATGTTTGTTTCTATAAAGATCTATTGCGCTTTTCTGCATTTATTTCCTCTCTATGACGATCATAGTAAGCTCAACTTTTCTCACAATCTTGTAGTCTTTGGGCTTCTATTCATTGGGGGCTATTTTGACTTTCATGCAATCTTTTTTGTCGCCTTCGAGTAGCTATCTCTTCTCTATGGCGAGCATAGTAAGCCCGATTTCTTTCTCGGTTTTGTTGTCTTCTTACCTCCTTTTTATATGGGTCACTTGCATTGTTCCCTGTTGAGGAGTCTACCATATGTGGGTTTGGACATGTCAGGGTAGACCAGGGATAAGAGCATAGCAAAACCAAATGAAACCAAAATGCTTACATAGGAAAAATGTAGATGAAAATGTAAAGATATTCCTCATTGGTTCATGAATGCATGTTGCAATATGAGAAGGAACACAATTTGAAGGTAGAAGACAAAGGTGCAAATGTAAGCTTCTAAACAAACATGTGCATTTTTTTTAAATAAAGAAAACAATATTTTACATATTTCTATCCATCTAAAGGCATTAACATGATAGTTTTTTAGATAAAAAAGATATTGACATAGTTCTTTACAACATGAGTTTTTTTTGCCATGCATACCATCCATAGTCATACTACACTTGTGAAGAGAGCATGGCAACTATATTAGGCTATGTAGTATGGCTAGGGCGATCCTATGAGTTGCACAACCAGCTCTAGTACAACATCGGGTTCAATGGGGGGAGAGCCTTTACATTGCACATTTCCTGGATATTTTTGAGCAAAAAGCTATTCTCTTCAATGTAATCTAGTTGTTCGACCTTGGCAATGGTTGCTTTTAAGCGTTGCTCTGCATTGTACATTTCAAGGCTACAACGCAGTGTGAATACATAATGCTTGTTCAAGACACTCCTAATCACCTCCTCCACATTGCTATCAACAGCTTGATCAAATTGTAGATTGTATAGTTTGTCTGTAGGCATGCCCATGAGTTGTGTCGCCCCTTCGTCGAATGCGATTGCCCATATTATATTTGTGTGGTCCTACAACTTGACTTGAAGTATATACCTATAGTCATAGGTGTCAATTATTGCATTACATTTTGCACAAAACCACTTTCCATCATTTGTCTGCGATAGTCTTTTCTTACAAGGCTTGTTACTTGAGCGGGAAGGGCATGCTGGATAGCAAAATGAGTCAGTTTTTATGAATCGTGTTGTTGCCACCAACATGCATTGTAGAGGTTGTGTTGTATTTCAAGCCTCTTCACGAATGGCATTGATCGTCAGTCTTCTAACAGGTGGAGGCATGTGAAAGGAGCTAGTAGACAAAGCCTGAATGGTAGTGTCATTTTATTTGAACCATGTTTTAATCTGTTCTGACTCTTCTATTTGAGGGTCTATCGATAGTTTTGTAGTGGATGAGGTGTTGATCACCTTTCCATTGAATTCAGACACATGCCCATTTCTAATAGCGAGAACTGGTGATTCACGCATGAGGTATTTCTCTTGCAGTTGTGCACCCTCCTTTTTGGCTGACGAGCCCCATAAATTAACATTTATATTTGTGTTGGACATGTCAAGAATTGTTAAAGTCCTTCTTGCGACCTCCGTCCCATCTCTTCTCCTGATTGTGGTGCATGGATGTACACAAATGACAATTCCAATTGCATCAACATTTGAACCGTTAAGCTTTTGCTCACCAATGCATTGAGGGGTGTGAAAGAGTAGTGCTCTTTAGGGATGGAATCATCATCTTCACAGAGGGAAACCCTTGAGTCAGGAATAAGGGTAATTTCCAACCCACTATTAAGCTTATTATAGACTCTATTAGCAGGTCGAACTGTGCCTCCAGACAATGTGTATGTAGCTCCTGCGATAATTTTATCACAATGGGTGTGAGGTGCTTCATTGAAGCATGTCACACGTGTCTCAGTTCCTTCACAATCTATGATATCAAAGGTGAAGATATGGACACTTCCTTTCTGTGTGGTGTAGCTACATATTTCAAACTTCACAGTTACACAACCTTTAACAGTCCACCTTGGCTGAAACAGATTCAAGTTTTTGATAGGTGTTATTGTCAATGATACCTCCTTCGGTAGGATTGGATTGACACAAAATAGTAGACATCGAGGAGCTAGTCTTCTAGGAAGGCAAGGGTTTTGTGAAGATGTGGCCAAGCCAGAGGATTCTCCTATTGAGCGCCCAAGTTGTTCAAGATCTTCTGTGCATAAGAAAACTGGCTCCCCAACAATAGCATGTGTTGTGTGCACAATTTCAAGGTCGACAATAACAATCCACCTAAATATTTAAAGCGAGATAAAGTATAAGTAACAAAATCTAAGAGGAGAGTAGGTCTCACTTATTCTTGTGCCATATAGAAATTAGTTCATAAACATACCGTGTGCTAGCTGTTTGAGGACAGTTGTATCTTTTCAATTGCACGATGGAGCCAGGTGCAAGCACATTGGATTCTATGTAGGAGTTATACTTAGTTGGTAATGACACTTTGTGCTTGCACACACCATCAGAGATTTCCAACCTATATCGATTGATGTGTGTATATTCAAAGCAAAAACTTGAGATAGCTATGACTTGGACATGAGGTTCCAAAGCGACATTTCCTCCATGCATCAATCTAATTGCATCTGGAGTCAATAAGCTTGCCATGGTGCAAGGCAAGGAGAGAATCCTGCACAAATGTATTGGATGTAAGGCGCTTGTGCAAAGAAGTCAATAGAACAACCCTTCCATCAAACTATAGCAACTTATTGGTAGATAAAGTCGAGTAGTCCAAAGAAGAGGAAAGTAACTAAATTGAAACGGGTGCAAGTAGCAACACGGCTAGAAAAAATTCAGTTATGCACATTTTTTATGAACATCTACCTCATTATGTGGAGCGAGGAAAGGGAAAATAGATACTCTCTATGCAATTTATTATCAGCTATACTAATTTTTAGTCAGTTGCATACATGGAATATGTATAGTTTTGATTGCAATAGCTCAAAGATACATGTGTATAGTTCAATTAGAATAGATTCAAGATACATGAAGTCAAAAAGACAAAAAAGTAACATGTAGAAACATCAAGTGAATTGCCATATTGGTTGATGCATATGTACAATGGAAAGGACTAAAGGAAAAAGTAGTAGAGTGGGGGGGAAGGAGTTGTACATTCTTCCCACTGCACATTTGATTTTCCAACACCAGATATAAGGTTTAACTACTTGTTGTGCTAGAAAAAAGGGGTCAGATGATTAGTAGGTGTTGTATACATTCTATATCAAGAGGGAAGCCATGCTCCCCATCTTCACAAAAAATATAAGTTGATGTCGTCATGTTGTGTCAAAAGCAAAACCATTCTCCCCAACACCACAGAAAAATAAGTAGCTATCTTAAGCAAGCTATTTACAATCTACTTTATGTCTGCTAGGAGTTTTAGAAAATATTCCTTAATCCTAGTACCATTTCCCATTCCATACAATGCATCATATTTCATTGCTCGAAGGAAGTCGCAATATGCATCCAAAACAAAATAAGTTGTATGGAATTTTTGGACTGCCTATTGCACCATCTCGATGTCATGGTTTTCCACTTGGAAGGCTTCTTCGCACGTCTTTTTAGCATCTTCAATAGTGTCTTCACAACCTCTCACAATGTTCTCTGCGAGGACTACAACGTTGCTTTGGTACACGCTAGCCCAAATAACAGAAGAAGAGTCTGAAGGTGAGGGAGGAGCAGCATTAGCTTTTGATCCTATAATGTCTCCCTCAGACGAGTTGCTAGATATCGTGATAATGTTTGTTGGTGGGTGCAAGTTTGCCATCACTTGGGGAGTTTCGTAATAGGAACACCTTTGATTATTTGATAACAATAAAATTTGCATATGTGTGATTTGTAAAAGGACATTTGGTAATGGGGTGGGAAAATGACAACCATAATAGAAACAAAATCTTCACCGAGAAATGCTTAGAAAATAAAATAATGATTCTCTTTACGAGCATGCTTGGAATTGATGAAGGGAGATCTTTTATTAGTTCAATTAGTCATATATTTGTAATTAGATCAAAAAATAAATAATAGCATTTTCTTTAAAAAAAATAAATTATTCTATCTAAGGAATAGATTTAAAATTAAACTACAATTTTTAAAAAATAGCATACACCAATAAATAAACATACAAATTCCCTTATATGCATAATCAAGTTCAACAAATATAAATATAGATTAAAATTCCTATTATATTCATGATGTTATTTTCCTTTTAACTATAAGGAAGCGGGACAATTAAATTCAAAATCCATATATATAACTATTATAAAATTCCACCCACTATTTTAAAAAAAAAAGCACATTTATTCAAGCACATGTAAGCCTAATCTTTTTAACATGAAAAGTGCATTAGTTTAAGGTCTATAAAATTATGCATTGCAATGAAAAGAAATATAGAGGATATAAAGTGATGTAATGAATGGGAGAAGAATTGTCTACCCAATAATTCAACATTTCAAAAGTTTATCAACATCATTCATTTACCTAATTTTTCCACACATATCTAAACACCATGAATCACACTATACTACTACACTATTTCCCATAATACTATTTACCTTAAGCCATCAAATTATAACCATTAAACTAAGCAATGCACTAATATGGGGGAAAAGTGATGCAAAATGATTTAAATGATCTTACATGTTTGATGGTTCTAGAAGAGATGCAAAAGAATTTAAATCATCTTACATTGTACTTTAAATTTTTGTATTTGATTATACACCTAAATGATTAGATAAACTTATGTTAACAAGATATTTCTATTGTGAAACATAGCACCTTCAAGACTTTACATTTGAAGAACTTTCATGAAGAATCTCATCATAGTCCCAAAAGATGTCATTTCTAATGAAGTTTCTAAGAAATTATCTGTTTTTTGAATAAACCCATATTTTTCGGATGAAATTGTATATTTGAAAGAATTGGTCTTATTTTTTCAAATTTACAATGAGCAAATATATTTATACTTATTTGAAATAGTTGCTTTTATTTTATCAAATTTGTAATGAGTAAATGTATTTATACCATAAGTATTTTTCAGCAAAAGAAGTATTTTTCAAAATTAATTTGAAAATATAAAGGACATAATGATGTGTATAAAATATTCTGATAAGTATAAAATGATTTTTTATAATATAAGTCATATAATGTGTAAAATGCGATCAAAATTTAAATTTTCAAATACGTAAAGTTGGATAGAGATTATTATGTTCATATTACAAGATGTATGCCTATTAAGCATTAATATATATACACTATATTAAATAAATAGTAATTTGTGAATAAAATGGAAATCTGGAAAGATGTGTTGGCTATATGTCTCTATAGACCCTTTTTCCCAATTAACTTTTAGTTGCCAAAATCTAAATGACAATATAATTGGATGAAGTATTTGGAATTAATTTTATCATTGTGGTGAAGGAAAAAATCAGTAATATAATGAATATCAATTTATGAAGGAAAAATAGATATATAGTGTGAATGAGAAATAAATTGATTTCCTATTGAAACATATATTTATCTCTTCCATATGGGTAAATATGGCATCCGCGAAATTCAAGGCAGCAATTCATCGAAGGAAAAATTCACCACCATGGAAAATTCATTAACAAAAACCTCACCGCCAAGATGAATCTCATTGCCAAGTAAAATTCATCGCTCACAATTCATAAAGTTTGTGTAATATATATTAAAAAACATTGGTGAATTGTTGGCGGTAAATTTTACTTGGCAGTAAGTTTTTTGTTGATGAATTTTCCATGGCGGTGAATTGTTGGTGGTGAATTTTCTTCTGGTAAATCATTAGCGATGAATTTTCCCAGACCAAGATAAATTTACCTATAATTATTAGAGGATGTATATTTCAACTATATGAGCCATAGGTGTGAAACTTATTTCTAGGTCAAATCTAACACTATATATAATCTATGGACTAATAGAATAAAACAAAATAAAAAAATATTACTACAATTTTCTTATTAACTTGCTGAGTTAATCCAATAAAAAATATTGATTTCAAGATTTATATAACAGTCTTTTATTATATACATAATAGAATAAAAATAAATAAATAGAACTTTATTATTATTATTAATACGGGACATCCAATATAAAGACAAATAGTATGATGTAACATGATGTTATCATGAGGGCCTCAATAATGACAACTTTATATTTGTTTTGACAGTTTCTAATTATAATGTCAGCACTTATTAATATTTAAAAAATGTATTTGTTTTTTAATAATAATTTATTTTTTGGAATTTTAAAAATAATTTGGAATTTTTATATTAAGTTTTATGAAGTGAAGCTATGTATTTCTAATTTATTAATAGAATTTGATATCTTTGAGAACGCAATCCGATTAATTTTAGAGCCATGTTGTATAGTTTAGTCAATTAGGTTATTATGCATTAGAAGCTAGGTTAACACGGGGACATCCAATATAAAGACAAATAGTATGATGTAGTATGACGATATCAAGAGGGCCTCAATAATGACAGCTCTATATTTGTTTTAACAGTTGCTAATTATAATTTCTGCACTTTTTAATATTTTAAAAATATATTTGTTTTTAAATAAGTTGAAATTTTTATATTAAGTTCTATGAATTGAAGTTACTTAAAATAAAGACTACATATATATTATTAATATTAAAGATAGTTTTTATTTTTCCTTAAATAAATAAATAATTTTAGTTTTTTGTTTTATCTTCTTTATTAAATTTATTACTATGTTGTTTGTAATAAAAAAATGTTAAGTTTTTTAATGACATTTTGTCAAAATATAGATTAGGTGTTATATATAAAAGAAAATACATTCCTTATTATGTTCACATCATTTGCATTAGAATTGTGTGACACCTGAATAAAAAATTATCTTTTTTGTATTCTTTTGGAATCAATTTTGTTAAAATTCTAGAGTTTTGATACTCTTTAATGGATTTATCATGAAAGAAAACATTTGTTAATGTAAATTTTATGTTAGGATTATTACACAAAAGTAACATTTTGTATCATATATATTTGTCAAAATTACACCAAAGCATATAATGATACAAATGTATATAATTGTGACATAAAAATTTACATAAATTTTATTTTAATAATATATAATAATACAAAATTTAAAATATATCAATGTGAGTTATCTAAGAAGCTCTACCTTACTAATAGGAAAACTATAACTATAACATTGCAATTGAAAAGATATGATAACAAAAAAAATCAAAGCTAAAAGATGAGCATAATCCAAAGCCCAATTTAACTTTAACACTAAAACATAATAACATGTATGAGCAATACAAAAACCTTATGTATAAGATAACGTACAACCTCAAACCACCTTGTATTAGTCACTGGGAAATGATGCTCAGTATCTACCACCTCCTCAACCTAGGGCTCTTCTACATTAAAATACCTACTACTCCTGTTGGTAGCCAATGACAAAAGTCTCACGTTATGTCAACTCTCCCTCTCTTATCTGGACCTCTGCAGCAAGAGGCCATAAAAGTGTAGGATAGCATATCACTTCCCACTTCTAGCCATCCCTAAAAATGATGATCATGATGACCTATTAAGACTCAATGAAAGTCACCACAAAAAGCATTTAGCATTCTAACCTCATTCTTCAACTCCACTGAAGCAACCTCAAAACATGAACAAGCAGCGATGCTGTATAGCTTCTAAAGTATACAACACTCTATTTTTTAGTACTGCAGAAGTGACAGGTTGCCAACAGAAACAGGAAGGCTATTTACACCTCCACAAGCTTCTGTGGTCAAGTGTTATTATTGAGACAGGTTGCGAATGGTCTCAGGGAGATTATTTGCAGTTGTAGCCTGGTAACCCCAAAACACAAAATTATTCATCACTCCTTGTTGACACTGTGGTTGCTAAGGATAAAGGGCCTGAAAATGCAACCGGGGTTAGCTCCAAAGTATACTCTGCTGCTGCATACTTATTTAGCAATGATGATGAAGTGCTGAAACAAAATCCCAAGGCCGATGCAAATGGAGGAGAATCAGGCATCGAATGAGGAGATTGCTAGAAGATTGGCTGCAGAGGGTGTTGGTACAGGAGATAGATCTGCTGAGAAGGCTTTAGAAACTTTCAAGCAGAACGCAACCCATGCTCATTATGAAAACTTTTCTTGACACCAGTTCCGTAAGCCCTCATTAATTTATATGCATTTGACCATCAGACAAATCAACTTCTTCACAATTGTTATTTGTGACAAAATACAATGGTCACTGATCAAGAGAAGCCATTTAACTTTTAAAAACACAAAATTTGGGCTACTGGTTAACTTATTTCTAAGTCTAGTTTTTTATCTTTTCCCTTGTACAAGCTTGATATAGATTAGTGAAGATAATGCATACTCAAGTTATTCACTTCCTTTTGGTATAGCTAGCCTATGAATGAGGAATAACTAAATTGTAAAACATGATGGTCTTTTAATCTGTAGTCATTTGCATGCCTTCAGACCACTTACTAAATGTTCCCAACATAGTTATCAGGACATGAAGGGCTACTTGTACCAGTATAGGGATTGGATTGCTAATCAAATTAGGGTACACGAGTAAATGAATGAGACAGTTGTATTATATATAAATGTGGTCACCAAAAATTTTGGATATAGGGATGGGTACGCAGTCCATGTTCCTATTATGCAATTTATTGGCAACTACGGTACCCAGCTGTCACAAGATTAAGGGTTTTAGAGGCAGCCATTACAAGCCATACACAAAACCCATACATGAAGCCACATAACCGAGCTTTCATTTAACAAATTTGTTTTAGAATGAAATGAAACACAGCAAAAAAAGGATATAGCCACCTACAGATTTGTCCCAGACAATACTCAGAAATGTATTATCAGATTTGAGGAATCACATGTGCCATACCTCATAATACAGAGCCAATAATTACAGAGAAGTTGATTCCGCCTTCACCTTCCCAACTGCTTGTTCACTGCACAAAAATAGTAAACATCGAAGCCATCTAAAAGCATGTTGCATTTATTAACTCACAAAGATTTGGTGACTTTGTAAATGCTAGGCAACACATGCAGACTAGGGGAGTGGTGTAGAACGGCGCGAACGGCTCCCAACCATACTTGGTGATGCTAAAACAGGAGGAATGGCCATGCCTGTTGACGCAAAAATAGTAAATACAGGAATTTGGTGAGGGCGAGCACAGTGACTTCCACGAGCAATATTCGCATATCTAACGTAACATGAATAGAGGAGATTAGGGTATTGTAATAAAATATATTATCTCAAACAAGAAATATTTAATGGGAAAAACTTGTGTGTAAGGAAGCTCTATTCATGTCCTATGGGATAGCCTGCTTTAGTGTGTAAAAATATAAATTCTGTTGTCATATCTCACCAATCTTCATGATCGGATGGTCCTATGTTTTAAATACCTTCTCAAGGAAAAAATGGGGATGGCATGTCTTAGGCGAGAATCCAACCGAAATAGTCTCAGCCGGCATCAAACAGTGAGAATTTTTCAGTTGAATTCTCACCTATAATAGCCTATCAGCTAATAAATAAATGTTTATGCATACAAGAAGATGCTTCTCGAACCGAAATAGCAAACTAAATAGTTGTCTTCTTATCCTAAATGCACGAAAAGTCCAGATATATTTAAAATGAAAAATGGAATCAAATTATTCTAAATCATGATGAATAGAATTACTAGGGTCGTGTGTATATTGAACAACTGCCATAAAAGAATTTAGACGTGATGACCCTTCTAACACGCAAGTCAATAATAACGTTTATTTCCACATTTTTATCATTCTTTTATTCTTGAATATGGATAGATAGTATTTACATTAATTTTAAAAATATGGAACACTACTCAGCATAGAATGCTAATTAGTCTATTCTTGAAAGTAATAGGAGAAATACAAAAGAGAAGATCAATCGAATTCTATTGCAAACAATCACACTTTTTTTTTTATTCACTCCATAAACATATTACATTGCCTCTCTATTTATAGATAATTTTACACAAAATATCTCAACTCAGATGAGGAGTTGTAAACAAAATAGAAGACTATAACATAGCAAAATAATGAGACGCGGAAACTATTCTAAAAAAATTATAGGCACTGTGTGAATTAGTTTGAGATGTGTAAAACAGGTGGAGGTTAGGCTAACTATTAAACTCTAGAAAACATATTTAACAACTTGAGAGCAAATGAACAAAACTATTAGTTCAGCTTCAACTACCTCTATATGTGGGAGAAATTACATTCCAACACTCCCCCTTAATTTCTACCAACATGCTTTAGCATTTTTCCATTCTCAAATTTTGATCTCTCTGGTGGTTGCAAACAAGTCTTCAGACTTGTACTCAAATAATACCTTAAAACTATCTTCAAGATCTATGGATCTTTCCTCATCTTTCTTTCCAACTGCTACAACATAATCTCCATTTCTTCATTCGATGGCTTCATGTGCCTTCACTTTTCCTTTCATGGTTTCTCCTTCAACAGTTGTGGTTGTATCTTCCTTTCACTGATTTTCCTTATACTAGTTGGAACAATTTTGCAACATATAATCTTTGGCTACATCCCATTCTTTTGCACTAACACTTTTCTTTTCACTTTTGCAACACTATGCCTCTTTTCTTTGGTAGGATCCTCTATGATCTCCCCCTATCTATTTGTGATTTCACTTCACCTCAGCTACATTTGAATTTTCAATGATTGACATCTTTCTTTGACCTCAAATTCTTTTACACCGACATCCTTTGTCTTTTGTTAACACTTGTAATCTTTACAAAGACATCAACCTTGACTTCCCTTACAAATTATTTTGTGATTTACTTGGTTGCTAGATAGACCTTTCAAACTCTTCAAAATCTTTCTTCTTAAATTGTCTTCAATGCTTGTAGTTGGGATTACACTTTCCAACATCTCCCCCTTAATCACATCTACGGATTCTAATTACTTTCTTGATCTTTTCCATTGATGCTTTGGCATTTGCAATCTTCAAATTTTATAGATCAAACCTAGGAAATCCCAATATTTTGTTGGGATGCTCTAACCACGAGCTTTGGCCTTCTTCTCACAAGTCCATTGCTAGTTCAGGTGTGAAACATTTTTTTTTTCAACACCTCCCTTTGAGCTACACTATTAGTGCTTGGGGATCCTAACATCAGTTGGCTTCTGTTGACCTTTGATAGCTACTTTTGTTGGCTTTTCACTATGGCAACTCATGGAACAACTAAAACTTTCCTTTTGATTGGGGAAACCTCTCCTCTTACGACTCCAAGCATCGTTTTCCTTAAAAAATAAGTTTTGATTTTGGATTTTAGCTACACTTTAAACAACAATCAATCTTTGATCAACAATGGAAAATTTAACAACACACACTTAATTTCAATTTGTGTGGTGACCTCCTTGATCTCCTTCTTTATCAACAAATACAATTGCTACTTGCATGATCCGTATTTACCTTGAAAATTCTTTGACTTCTTTAGATCCTTGCAGCTACTTCAATAAATTCCTTATCGACTTTCAATCTTTGGAGCAACGACTTCTTCAATCATCAACAACTTCTTCTACGATGGCTTGAGACACCTTTAGTAGCTCTATTCTGAAAGAGAAGTCCATTCAAAAGGGTTCCCCTATTAATATTTTGGTCTCTTACTCTGAGGATACCCCGAAGGATAATACTGAGGTCCCTGATGCCAATAAGGATTCCTTTTCATCCTATCCTACCACGAACAGAGAAAATAGACCTAGATTCCCTAGAAACCTTAACCCTGAAGATCATTATTTTAAGTAGGACCATGAGTTTCCTGGGGATATCTTGGCCATTGCTAGAAATGGTGTTGTTGATTACTTTAGAATTATGAAGTGGGCCTTCCATGAAATTAAGGACCTTAACCTTAGAAATAGGGCCCTCAATAGCAAGCTAGAGGATTTGGAAGTTAAATTCATTTCCCTTAATACTGTGGAGGGCGAGAGGAATGAGGATAAAATGAGGATGGAGGCTGAGGATAATGAAGGTAAGGTTAAGTGTCTGGAAGCAAAAATTGGTAAAATAAAGGAAACCATGAAAACTATTATGAAGCACAACCACAGAATGGTGAAACATAACACCATTATCATCAATGCTATGACTGAGAAATTGGAAAACACACATCAGGGATCTCTAATCATGGACTTGGAAGCTGAAAAGGACAAAAACATGATAGAGGATGCTAGAATTTCAAAGAGGACGAGAGCTAATCTGAAGAGAAAGGTGCCTCCTATGCCCTAGATGGTTCATGCCTTGAAAAAGTGTACCTAGGACATGCATAACCCCAAAGCTGAGGTTGTTGATGCTTTAAACTCCTTAGGTTAGATGAGGGTTGTTTCTATTGCTAGTTTTTTGGTTGGGTTTTTTTGGTGGCCCTTACTGGCCTTGGGTTGGGGGTTGTTGTGCTTTCTCGGTTCTTTTCTTTTCGATGCCTTTTTGTTTTGGGTTCTTTAATGCTTTATCTTTTTATTATCTGTAAACTCTATGGTTTCAGGTCCCTGTAAAACCCATTTTTACTTTTATCAAAAAAATCTATGTCAAAAAGAGCAGCACAAAGATTAAATTTGCATTGGCTTATGGTCACAAATGTAATTACATCCACTTTAATTTTGCCTACCTTTGATAAATAGAGGTATTTTGCAGAGCATGTCAAATTTTGATATTGACATGAGAATTCAATCATGTAATTTTATGAGTCAAACTCATTGACCCATGTTTCATGAGTAGTGGTGCACAAGAACCTATCTCTAATGATAATGAATGGTCCACTTAGCACTCATTACATCTAATTGATGCTCATAGAGGTGAAACACTATTATTTCACCTACCTTTGGCAATTGACCTCTGAGTGATTTTTGCATGTCTTAAGGAGTAGGTCAATAAAGGAGCATGTTTATTAAGCTCATAAACATATTTATTTGGTGAATTAAATATATGATTGTTACATAGAATCTTTTCATATTGCAACAAATTCATATTTGTGATATATGAAGAATTTTTTTGATCAAATATATTTATCACATTTTCTAAAATAATCACATTTAAATAGTCATAAATGTCAGGAAACCACTAAGATCTTGAGTTTATATCTATTTCTCTACTCAAATTAAATCTCTTTAGACGGAGTTAAGAAATCTATTTAGTCTATACATGAATAAACACATTTCATTTACCTAATTTGTAATAATTTGTTATCATTGAGCAAATATGTGAAATAATTGTAATTGCTACTCTTGAATTACCAGATGAAATTGAAAAATATTAGTGCTTTTATTGTGTGGAATGGTAGGGTAATTTCTAAACTTATTCATGATTACCAAATAAATGCATACTAAATGAGCTAAAACTATTTTAATGAATATGGTTTTTATGTCAATTTCCATATTTTTTGTATTTAACATTTTATTCATAGATATGTTGGGTGAATTCATGTTGTTTGATCTCATGTTCATGTCCTAAATGTAATATATATATATATATATATATATATATATAAAGTGTGGAAATGATCTTAAACATTTTGTGAAAGAGATATGGTAGTAATTACCATTAAGGAGGGTAATGAACTATCATTAAGACTAAAGGCAGTACTATAAACTAAAAGACATATTAAACATTTATCTAGAGCATAAAAAAAGGATGGGTATAATCACCCATATAAATCAGTTGATATTGCTAATGAAGAGAAACAATGCATTAATAGCATGCAAAAATGAATATTAATGAATAACATCAAATTAATTTAATTTGTAATAGTAAAAAAAGACAAAAGAGAAGAATATAAGAAAAAATTAAGAAAAAGAATATAAGACAAAAGCACATAAGACAAAATAGGAATAAATACACAATATGTAGCAACTAAAAAGCAATGATTAGAATGTGAGAAAAGGAAACAATTATTATTTATGCAAGAACCAATGATTCATAATCAACAAGGGGTAGTGATTCATAAAGTAGCAGTTATGCTAATATGAAGTAAATGATCATATAAGATATTAAATGGTTCTTTAATAAGTTAAAAAAGGCAGCAATTAATTTATGAATTACAAATAACAATAACAAGTTTGAATTGAGTTTAAAAAGGGACAACAATTGGAATAATTGTTAGGGATTAGTTTGTTAACAAAGGACATACCCATTCAAAGGGTTGCCTATTTACTAAGAGATGCATCCGTTCATATATAGGCATATTCATATAAAAGGACATACTTGTTTTTGTGGAGAAGGTGAATTAATGGATTGAAAGATTAAAAAATACATATATCATATATTCACCGATATTTGTATGAAGAGAATATTGAATAAGTAATCATTACAGTTATAGAAGAGTAAGATATGTGAATAGAAAGGAGGATTCATTAAAAAAGTGTAAAGAATAAAAAATATATATATCATATACACCAAGGAAATGGAGAGAAAAGTTTAAGAAGATTATTTATAGACTATATAAGGAGATTGTGAGAATTTTTTATTGAAGAATTATAATAAGTTTTATGAGGAAATCGTAATTAGTTTTGTGGTAGATTTATGATCAACATAATAGTAGATTGGAGAAGAGAACTATATGCAGATTTAACGATACATGCAGAGGTATAACTATAGAATGAAGAAGAATACTTTGTAGCATATATTGTGAAGAAGAGATAGAATATCATTCAAAGTTTTTTGAGGAGCAAAAAATTATTGTGAAGAAAATGAGAAATCAAGTATAGCAAATGAAGATATAAAATAAATTAGAGAAAAATACATACATGCAAATTCAAAGAGAAGCATATGCATATCTAACATTAAGGAATATGTTAGAGTAAATGGTTTGTACCATTTACCTACTTAAGTTTACTTAGGTAAAATAGTTTATTAGTTTTACATTTAATTATTCATGAGTGGTTTCTTTCCTGTATTAGGAATTTTTATACCTGCCTTAATTTCTTACCTTTAAAAGGATGTATCATATGTAATTACATTCATCTCAATATTTTTCACTCCTTATTTGGTGAAATGGCCTTGTGTTGCCTCTCTCTATCTTGTGAAGGACATTTTTGTTGTAGTTGGTGATCTTAGGCTCACACCAATAACATATGTAAATGAATGTATTAATTTTGTGAAGAGAATTACATCTACAAGAAGATCTTTTATGAAGGAAAGGTTATTGACCATCATCCGTTGAAGAAGCAAAATTGAAGGTGGAACCTAGTTTTGTTTTTGGAAGTTGGTGCTTTTAGTGGGTTGGTGCTCACAAACTAAATGGGGGGTTGGTGCCTCTAGTGGGTTGGTTCTCACAAATTGAATGAGGGTTTGGTTCCTCTAGTAGGTTGGTGCCTAAAAAAATTGTAAAAATAAGATTAATAAAAGTAATATTTTTTCTTGTTTTTCTCATGTATGGTTTCCGACATAAATATCATGCGTGTTATTGTGTTATTCTCATGTGGCATAATTATGGATGTTGAGAAAATTGTGTTATTATGATTGATAAAAGTTTAAATTGTTAAAAGTTACTTTATATTAATTCACCCCCCTCTCAGTGTAGTCATGTGCTCATCAATTATAATGACTTTAGTACATCAAAGAATGCAAATATGAGTGGTAAATTACAACATTTATCAATTTGTCACTTGTTTATCCATTAGCCTTTTCCAGATTGAGGGAAAACTCTAGTTTATATCATCATAGCTATTGTGGAGGTAGAAATACCAAAATGGGGTTTGACTTAGGCAAGCCCCTATTTGACATAACCCTTTCCCCTCTTTCTTGTGTGTAGGTTTATAGATCTATAAAAAATTTGGAGAGGATTGAAGATCTAATTGTTCATTCAACCATTCATGTCCTACAAGTCAAAAAGAAAATTGGTTTTAATAATAACAAACAAAGTTCCCACATTGAGTTTAAAGGAGAAACTACAAACAAAGACCAAAAGGAGATTGAATTTTGATTCTAATTATTTTCACTTCCAGTTCTAGGGAGCCAATGCTCTTGTCTAGCCATTTCAAGCTCAAATGTATATGAAATGTTGCATTATTTTTGCACTATTTTGCTTTGAACTTCATTTCTATTTATTTTTTATTTGTTTTCTAGAAATCATAACAATTCACTACATTTTTAGGGTATGTGCAGGATCATCATGGAAAAAATAGGCCCTTAAGTGGCAATAAAATTTAGAAAAATCAGAGTTAGGCAACTTGATGTAAAAATTTGAATAAGTTATATATATTATTTCAAAAATATGTAAGAATAGAATATGTAGCAAATTGAATGTAGTTTCTAAACTACTAGGTTTATTTTAAAAAATATGTATATATATTTAGTGAAAATTTGAAATTTGAATGCAGTAGTGCTTAAATTTTAGGGAAAAAATAAGTAGGTATATGTCTGACTACCCTAACCACAATAAAATGATAATATTTTTTATAAGATTTTAGATATAAGTAGAGGACTCATGTCCCGATGTGATGCATATTTTTTGTAATTTTTTTTCAAGTAAATAATTAATTATGATTTTTTTATTACAACTTATAAAAAATATAAAAAGTCATATGTCTGACCACCTTAGCTATAGATGTTTTTCAATCAACATATCAATTAGGACTTTAGTCGTAATTCAAATAGAAAATGAATAATAATAATTTATTAAATTCAAATTAAAACATAATTTATATTGGTGGAAAGCTGAGAATATCCTTTAAAAACCCTTTTCATTTTGTCAATTTTGGGTAAAAAGAAGTTGTCAGCCACATACCATACACATACCCATCATATCACCACTTTTTGGCCCATCATGATCCTACACATACCCTTTATAGTTAACCTAGTTGCATCTTTGCATTATCAAATTAGATCTATTAATAGTCAATTAATCACTATCATCAAACACAAATAAAAAAGGAATGAAACCCTGATCCACCATTTTCGCTCTTTGATTAAGGTTAGTAGCCAACTGAGTGTTTTAGGTCAAATTTAGTCCTTTTCCCTTGTTATGTTGGAAGAAGTGTGATTAGACCCTATCCATTTTTCCCACATTACATTTTGGTGAACTTGACATTTGCAGACTTGAAAACCTTATGTAATTTAATTAGGTCATGTTAAAATATAAATACTACTTGCAAATGTTTAAATTGATGATTTATGCATGAAAATTTTGATAAAAAGAATTAAGATTTAGTAAAATATTTGCATAACATTTTCAATTCAAAAGACAAAAAGTTGTTAATTTTAGTTGTTGCAAGATACATCTAGTCAATTATTGCATTGTAAAATCTTAATTAGGCCATGCTAAGGTCTGGAAACAATTTGGAAGTATGAATTTTTAATGTATGCATGCACATGTTATTTAAAAAGTGAAAATTTAAATTATTTTTATCATTGCAAAAGAGAAATTTTTTAATTTCTAGGTAAATGTCAAACTAGGTTCAGCTGATTACTGCATTTTACAATCTAACAATTTTCTTTGGACACATTGTATCATTTCAAAAAACTAAAATTGCATGCATAATAATGTTTTCCAAATAGCAATGTTGAGATATTATGCATTTCTAGAAATTTGCCTATTGCTACACCTGAAGATCTATAGATTAGGATCCCCAGACACTGAAGTTTATTTATAGATCTTCAAAACTTTGAA
Organism: Sequoia sempervirens; assembly: GCA_007258455.2. Classification (NCBI taxonomy): domain Eukaryota; kingdom Viridiplantae; phylum Streptophyta; class Pinopsida; order Cupressales; family Cupressaceae; genus Sequoia; species Sequoia sempervirens. The sequence goes on along the minus strand of VDFB02115588.1, from coordinate 9,435 downwards.
ACATAACTCATCAGGTCTAGGGTGCTAGTGCACCTGTCATAAGGATATTTTGGATTAGATTTTGGTGAGAGTGATCTCTCTGAGTCTTCTATCCAAATCTAAATTACCGATTGCTATTTTCATAGTTCTGTAACAATCATTATCTCATTGAATATAATTATTAGTGAAAAGCTTTCAAAATATTTGAGTTCTTTATAAAAATGATGTCTTCTTTGAAATCCTTGGTTAATTTTTTGTGTTGTGTCTTTGGTAATACTTCTCCAACAAGAAATAAATCTCATGCATCATTTTCTCCCAATGCATTTCCATCTAGTGAGGATATCTTGGTGCAAGAAGAAGAAATCATTGATAGCTATCCAAATAATGCCTTAACTACCCTTAGAACCAATATCCTCCTTTAAGACATAACACCCACACAAGAAGAATCCATATATCACCCTCCAACCTTCTCTACTCACCCTAGCAAAAAGTTCGTAAGGCCTACCATACCTTCACTTGACATGTTTTCATCCTCATAAAGAAACTCCTTTACAATTTACCCATTTCCCATTGCCTATCAATGCTCTTTCCAATGTCAATAAAGAGAATTTTTTTCCCCAAAACATCCATCTATCCTATACAAACAAAGCTAGTGATACACCTATTGAATTGGAAAAGTTCTATGGTCATGGATTTAAGATTCTTGCTAAACAAGGTTGTGATACAAAGAATAAACATGAAATTCACACTCTCATAGAACAAACACCACATTCCTCAACAACATTCATTGGTTATCAACTCCCTCTACCTTTACATAAGACATTTACTCCAATTTCAGCCCCACCACAATCACATGGTCCAATTGGAGATGGTCTCTTACCTACTCTATATCCCTTGTTTGAAATAGAATGTGCATTATGCATGCTTTACAATGAGAGTTAATCACCCTAGCACCTCTTTGTGAAAAAAAATTAATAAACCAAAAAATCAAAACTTTTCTTTTCTGCATACCATCGAACATTTGGCCATTTTATTGATGAATGTTGTGTATTAAAGAAAAAATTGTAGTGGTTATTTCAATTGTATGATATTGATATTGATCCATATATAATAATGAATTAATTACTACATGGTGCTTCTCCTTTTTATATGGCATTCATAGTATTATATGATACTCATTGCCATGTACAAGAGAAATGATTATTTTGTGCAACCATATCTCTTTAATGAGGAGAAACATGATAGTATATGCTTATGGTTGTTCTTGTCCCTACACTTGGGGTGAAATGATAGCTAATCCCATGAAGTGTGTTTCTAAAGGATCCTCTCTTAATTGTTTCCTCAAAATTTTAGAGTATAGAAAGTACACTAACATTTTAAGGGGGCGTATTCCCTCATCTATTAGGGAAAAAGATAAGAATGTAAAACATGTGATTCCCCTTTGGTGGTGTTATTATGCATGATATCCCCTAAAGTTTGTTCTTGCATCTCCATGTGATGCCCCTTTAGTGGTGGTGCATGATATCCCCTAAAGTGTGGCCTTGCATCTCCATGTAATGCCTCTTTAGTGGTGGTATTATGCATGATATCCCCTAAAATGTGGTCCTTTGAGTCATGTAGTGTCCCTTTAGTGGTGGTGTTAGGAGTGATACCCCCCCAAAGTGTGGCCTTGCAAATAGATCATGTGCACCCTTTTGTGGTGGTGTTATTTATACCTTGAGTGGACACACTTTGTGTGCCACCTTCTTTGATGCCCATAGCCAACCAAACCACCTTCTTCCTTGAGTGATCTTCATTTCCTTTCTAAGTCTCACATAAATAATTTATATAAGAATTTACGGGTTGGATTTTATACAACCACACCCTTTTATAAAAGGTTGTCTTTAATTATTATTTAAGAAATATAATAATTCTTCACTTTTAAAAGAGTTTTCAGAAATATTCTTTGTTAATCTCCATTTAATCAAAGGATCATATTATTTTTTATTTTTCTATTTCATAACTTTATTTTCACTTTGGGAAAAAAAGTTTCATATCAAACTATAGGGAAATTAGGGCATGATGCATAAGCATCAAGAAGACTAATCTAATTTCACATGCTTCAAAAAAACTCCATTACAAGTCCTCTATTGATACAAATGAAGGTTCATAGACTCAAAAAAAAAAAATCAATTAACGAAAGACCAACAATCTCCCTATTCACAATTAGATGACAACTCAAATCAACAATTTCATTTGTTGATTAAAATTTAATTTAAAACTTCACTAAAAATCAATAGCAATTGAACAGATCTAAAATAATGTTTAAGTATAATTTTGATTAAAATTCCATTTCAAATACAGTAAAATTAGAAAGGCAGATTGAATTTAATTGTTTTCCATAAACCCAAAACATTTGCTACCTGCAATTTCATTTTGGAAACACTTTTATTCCCTCTGCTCTCTCTTATCCACCCACGACCCCATATAGTCTGCATCTGTTCAGTCAAAATATATGTTGCTCATCCTCTCTGATTCTTTACACAACCACTTTATTTCCTTTCTCTGTCACGTCACCCCAAATCTACAATCCACATTTTTGTGCATTTGAAATGTCACTTTTTCTCCATCCGCCCCATATCAACTTTCACCTACACTTTGAAATTTGCGTGGTTCCTCTTTTAGGCACGACCCCAATTAGCTCTATTTCTCTATAGCCATTTTTCTCCCTATCTCATACGCAACCCCTTTAATATTTCCCCAATCTACATTTCTTTCACATGATCATTTTAAACCTGCCCATTTTTATCTTAGGCTCGACTTCTCTTCTTTTCTGGCCGAACCCCCTCTTCAACCATTCATTTAATTTTTATATTGTGCTCATGGCAGTAGAAATCGAATAGTCACCTACCACCAAGTGAATCGACTTCCTCAACCATCTCATACGCAGGAAATATCATCAAAATTATTTTTAAAATTTGCAAATGTTTGTTTTTATCTGCCAATAGTGTTAGAATTGGCTATGGATGTCAAGATCTTGAGATCAAATGGAAAGCACAAAAAGAGAGAATATAATGTGACAAGAATAAACTATATTCTTATCAATATGATTCAATGATATGATGTGACCAAATAGAAAGCACAAAAAAAGAGAATATAATGTGACAAGAATGAATTGTATTCTTATCAATATGATTCAATGATATGATGTGATTGTACACAATGTAGTAGAAACCCCTTGGTTATATAGTCAAGGTGAGATGCAAGATGTCATAGGATTGTACCAAGTTTCTTAATCATATGACATGAGACAACTAATTACACTTACCTAGGTTCACATGTAGTGGTTGTCAAAAGATAAGATAACAACTAATAACAACTAACATCTTCTAGAAAGATTCCTTCCTAGGACCTAAGTAAATTTAACATGTGTAAATAAGTCCCCTAGTAATGAATTAACTAGGTACAAGACTTTAATTACACCAACAAATAGAAACTCACACCTTTTTTGAATTGATAGGATTTTACTTCATTGTAACTCGCCCCGGCCAACTCCCCAATTGTGGGATTTTACATTTATAAAACCAAAATGAGGCATTGCCTTTCACAAGGAAGATTAAATGAGTTTTTTTTAATAAAATTAAAATATGAGTGTTGGAGATAATGTTTATTTGTGGAAAGTATATAAAAAAGTCTCATTTGTAAAGATGATATTTATCCAATATTCTATAATATGGAAACATCTATATTCTTCTAGATTTTTCTTTTTTGAGACTTCTCTTAGTCTTTTAAAGATATTCTAGAGATTTCTATGAATCTATAAATATAACAACATCACTGTATTGTAATCATCAAGAAATCATTAAGATGCTCTATAATTTTTTATTCAATAATATATTCAAGTGTTTTCATTTGCTACATTCTATTTCTTTTATCTCAATTTTTGTTTATTCAATATGGTATCAAAGCATTTTTAAATCTTGTGCTATAATTTGTGGGTTTTGTAGTGTTGGCTGAAATATGTAGTTGTGATTGGAGTTTGAATGACACGATTTTTTGTGCCAAACAAAGTAAGGAATATTGCAACAAAGAGAAGAATCAAATCAAAAAAATTGGTGAGAGATTTTCATTTTTAATTTTAATTCTCATCTAAAAAAGAGAGAATTTCACATAATAGATGCAATTGGTATTCCTTTACCTATAATTAAATTGAATGGAAATAAAATATTATGATTGGGTTTCTCATATGGAGATTTTTCTAACACTTCAAAATTGCTATGAAATTGTTAATGGTGGTGAAAAAAGACCTACAACTATTGGAAAAGAGCAAGAAGATTGGGATAAAAGAGATAAAAAGGCAGTAGCATCGATCAAGCTCACACTTTTAGAAGAAGTGTTTCCAAAAGTTCGCAAGGAGAGAAGTGGAGTCAAAGTATGGGGTATTTTGAAAAGTATATATGAAAATTTAGGTGATGTATGGATTCGAAGTCTTACCATAGCATTATACAACATGAAATTATGAAATTCACAAGAGCTAGTCCCTCATATAAGCAAATAAAAGGAAAAGAAAAATGAACTTGCTTCTCTTGGAAAGGATATAGATAAAAAATAATTTGTACAAATAATCTTGCAAAGTATTCTAGGATCCTATCAATCATTTATAAGAGGGCTAGATACTGTTGATAAATTAAAAAACATAAAATATGAAGAGTTATGTGTTAAGTTAGTGCAAGAAGGAAAACGTCAAATCAAAGAAAGGGAGTCATTCAATGATGAAGCTTTCATAATGAAAGGGAAACACAATTATAAAAATATACAAGAAAATCATTCAAGAGATAAAAATTGGAAGCATAAAAAAATGGAAATGTAATTATTGTTGTAAGTTGGGTCAAAAAGAAAATTAATGTTATAAAAGGATTAAAGATACACAAAGGAAGCCAAGTAAGTTTACAAAAAAAATTGATTCTAAAAGTAATGCTCTTTGTATTGCATTTAAAGAAAATAACTCTTATAAGGAGGATTGGGTTATTGATGCTAGTGCTACACAACATATGTGTTAGAATAAGAAATAATTTGAATTACTAAGAAATGATAGCAATACAGAGAAAATATTTTTAGGAAATAACAATGCTTTTGAAGTTAAAGGAACTAGAAATGTTCAAGTTGATAATGGTGTGTTCAAAAATTTGAAGTTAGTTTTAGAGTTGAAGACAAATCTTCTTTCTGTATCTCAAATTGCAAATCAAGGAGATAAAATAGAGTTTTATAATAATAAATGTTTAATCAAGGATATGAGTAATAATTACAAAGTGATTGCAATTCGTAAAATGGATAACAGATTATATAAATTCCAAGAATTTAATTCTAAATGTGGAAAAGAGAGTATGCATGATATTGCCAAATATGATGATATGAGCAGGTTATGGCATGAGCTTATGGGGCATATCAATTATCAAAGCCTCAAGCTTATGGAGAAACTGTATATGGTGCATGGGATTCCAAAAATCTCATCAAGTCACAAGGTGTATGGAGGATGTGCTATGGGAAAGAAACATGTGGAAAGTTTCCCACAAGGAAATCATTGAGAGGAAAAGCTTCTTTACATTTGGTTCATAGTGATGTAATGGGTCATTTTAGAACACCATCACTTTCAAGATCAAGGTATACCCTCAACTTTATTGATGACTATACTAGAAGAATTGGCTATATTTTCTAAAAAGAGGGATGAAGTGTTTGATAAATTTAAGGAGTTTAAGGCATTGACTGAAAATCAAAGTGGAAGATCTCTAAAGATAATAAGAACAGATAGAGGTATGAAATATATGAAGAAATATTTCTTAGATTTTTGTAAACAACATGGTATAAAGAAGAAATCAATTGTTTCCTACTCACCCCAAAAAAAAGGAGTTGTAGAAAGAAACTTAGAACTATAATAGAAATGGCTAGATGAATGCTTTACTCTAGAAATATAGAAGCTAAATTTTGGGCTAAAGCAATTTGTACTGCTGTTTATATTTTGAATAGAACACCTACTATGGTAGTTTTGAACATAACACCAGAAGAGGTATGGAGTGGTAGAAAGCCTACAATATCTCATTTTAGAGTCTTTTTATGTAATGCATGTGCCCACATTCCTTATGAAAAGAGGAACAAGCTTGAAAGGAAAAGTGAGAAGTGCATAATGGTTGCGTATAATGAGGTGTCAAAAGGACATAGATTATATAATCCTTTAAAAAAAATGCAATTCATACCAAAGGAATGTATGGTTTGATGAGGATATTGAAAGTGATCATTCTCCTAAATTATCTTACTTTCCAATCTTGATTGAAGAAGATAAGTCTATTTATAATAATGATCAAAATCAAGGTGTACAATCTTTTGCAGGAGAAGGAACACAAGTTGAAGAATCAAGTGAAAGTGATGATGAAGATACACAAAAGACTAGAAACATTCAAGAAATTTACCAAGAAGGCCCTAAGAATATGTTTTCTAACTATGCTCTTATGACTAGGGTGATGCGGGTTGATACTCCAAACACATATGATGAAGCAAAAGGGAAAGAAGAATGTGAAGCAACAATGCAAGATGAATACAATTCTTTGATGAGAAATGGAACTTGGGAATTGAAAACTCTTCCAAAAGGTAAAAGTGTGGTTGGTTGCAAGTCGACCTACAAAGTAAAGTTCACATCAGATGGAGCTATTGAAAAATATAAGGAAAGGCTAGTGGCTAAAGCCTTCTCACAAAAATAAGGTATTGATTATACTGAAACAATTTCCCCAATTGCTAAACTAAGTTCAATTCATGCAATAGTTGCTCTGGCTACAAAATTTGGTTGAATTTTTTTTCAAATGGATGTAAAAGTTGAATTTATACATGGTGATCTTAAGGAAGAAATTTACCTGCAACAACCACTAGGATTTATTGAAAGTGGTAAAGAACATATAGTGTGTAGATTAAAAAAATCATTATATGGTCTTAAGCAAGCTACAAGGGCATGGTACTCCAAAATAAATCAGTACTTTATAGATGCAAGATTTGTAAGAAGTAAAGTTGATCGAGATGTGTGTGTAAAACATAGTGATGATAAACTTGTTATTACTATATTATATGTGGATGACTTGATTATTATAGGAGATCACACATATAATATTGAAATAAACAAGGATCAACTCAAACAAGCTTTTGAAATAACTAATCTAGGGTTGATGCACTATTTTTTGGGTATCCAAGTATGGAAAGAAGGAAGGATCATGCTTTTTGAAACCAAATATGCTCTTTATGTATTAATTTTTTTTAATATGAGTGATTGTAAATCATCTAATTGTTGGAATCAGTGAACACTGGGAGGGGGGTGAATCAGTGTTGTGCAAAATTTAACTTTATTAATCTGATCTTAAAACCATTTATAGCATTTAGCCAAAAGAAATATGCAAGCACATAAAGTAATCAACCATAACACCATAACACAAGAATTTTTACGTGGAAACCCTGTTAGGGGAAAAAACATGGTGGAGTTCAATCAAAAATTTTATACTCTATTAAAAGTATTAAGAAAATGGGAATGCACATGCATTCAGGAACACTGCCTAGAGCCCATTGCTCAAATACAAAAGGAAGACTCACTATCTTATAGAGGATTTACAAAGATACTAGATAGGATGAACTATGTAGTAGCATCTTCTAATGCCTAAGTATAGTTCTAGTTAAGCTTATCAATTGCATTTCTGACCTTTTGTCTAATTCTACTCATTTGCTCTATCTGCTATTATTCACATCTCAAAACCTTTTATGCACAAATGAAACTATGCATAATTTGTAATACACTCCTTCTGATTTTCACAATATACTTTGCACATACACCATCTCTCACACATACATTTTCACACTAGAATGATCGCTTATATATCTGTGACTAAGGATTTAATCATTCATATGTTGGATTCAACAAAAGATAAAATATTTACCAACGTCAGCTCAATCCACAAATAATATTCAATACACACCCAACAAAGTTGGCCAAAACACAGTGAGGGCCCAAAACAAAATCCTCAAAAAAAAAACCTTAGATAATTACTCCTCAAATATCAGCAACACACTACATTCACTTAGTCGGCCTTCTTGTATAGATAAGCAGAAAATCAACCTATCAGATATCCTAACTCATACACCAATTGATGCAATGACACAAAACTTGAGGATAAGATATTCTAGATACCCAACGACCTTCCCTGAGATCCACAACTCAAACTAATAAACTGTTAATGCATATGGATCGACAAACTCAACTTTAGTCAGATAACCTGTTCTTCACTCTATCTTTCGATGTTGACAAATATTGAACTACAAACTAGATCAATGACTTAGGTTTTTGTCAATGACAAGATCAGAAGCCATATGCCAACAATCTCCCCCTTTGGCATTGATGGCAACACTTAGTAAAAAATGACTAAGTGTCAAAACCAACATGAATACACTACCAATCCTGAAAACTTTGAAACATAACTCACCCTTAATTTGATAAGGCATTTTTCATTACTCTCTCTCCTCATTTGACATCAATGAAAAAGATAAAAAAAGATTTTCCTACCAAAAAACTTTCTAATTCAAAAACTGGTTCAATTTTTTTGAAGAAGTTCAGCTGCTACAAGTGTGTCAGAAGATTATTTTGTATTTTTCTTTCATCTTCAGAAGAAACTTCTTCCAAGCTTCTACTGTAATCCCGGTGATTATGATCATGTTGTTGTTTTCGGATGTCCGGTTGATAAGCTTCATGAGAGATTCTGGAATTGTGATGGCTTCTTCTAATATCTCTCCTTTCCTTAGTTTCTCAATTAATTGTTCTAGTCTACATTTTGTTAAGTCCTTTACTTTCCAAAAGGTGTCAACAATATTGTTTCTAGTGTTTTGAACATTTGTATGCTCATACTATAACTCTTGAGTCATTTTCTTAATTGCACCATCCTAATCCTGAAACATGTTAAAATTTTGTGCAATACTGTTCAACTTTGTTTCAATTTGTTCCAACTTTTCTTTGTATTTTCCAACTGCATGAGGCCATCAAAGACAATAGTTATAGATGTTGTGCCATAGAAAAATGACCCCTTGTCATTTTCATGGCCTTTTAGGTCTTGTTTCATTGTGTTTGGCATATTTTGCTCTGATTTTTATGATGTAACATGGCTTGAACATGTTTATTTAGGTACTAAAATTCAAATATTGAAGTCTTGTGAAGGTGTTCTCTATTTAATATAATTCACTTAAAAATAATCTCTTTACACATCAACAAGTCCTATTTTGAACTCTTGTTAAGTCTTGTAATAAAGATTCACACTTTTCTTGGAATATTCCCCTTATTTATCTCTTTCTTATGACTTATTTGATCCCTTTATACACTCACATGCTTTATTTAAGTGTATTCTTGAATATACTCTTGACAAACAACATTAAATGCTATTTATTTCTTGACACCTAGAT